>JAMKCH010009846.1:0-30417 GCA_023653785.1 Ophioderma brevispina | reverse complement strand
ATTCAATTTCTGGTTATGCTCTTCCGATATATCTGGGACGGTACATCGACCTTTTGATGTCGCAGTGTTATCCGATGGGAGGATGTTTGTGACAAGTGAAAGGCAGGTAAAAGTGTTCTCGTCGACCGGACAGTTTGAGAGATCATTTCGGACAATAACTAAAGGTCCAAGTCGCATAACGTCATCAGACGACGGAAAAATATTAGTAGCTGATGATCGAAAGAAGATCATAACTGTCCATTATCCTAGTGGACAATTAATAAGGGAATATCTGATAAGCAATACAGCAATTAATTTGGCTGCAAATGGGAAAATGATTGCCTTCACCAACCAAATTTATGGCAACGTTTGCGTTATAGATCTCGATTCCGGTAAAGAAATCCTCAATTTCAAAGTCGGCGACAACGAGGCCACAACAGGAATATGCTTCTTGGATTCGTGCAACAGTCTCCTGGTGTCAGTTGGTGTACTTGGTGAAACTGGAAAAGATAGAATAGAGCAGTATTGTTGTCTCTCTGGTAAATTAATAACGCGAGTTTTGACCGGACTGTATGCTCCCATGTGTCTTTCACTATTGAAAGACAACGAACTTGCCGTTGCAGACGTTGGAAGAGTGCAAGTGTTTAGTATGGAATTAAAGGCTGACTCAGAGATTTCCCGATGAGGGCGCACTCATTTTTCAAACAAATCGTGTTTTTTGCATATATAATGCTTGTCCATATACTAATCACTCTGTGAAATAACTAAGCTAAAAACGAAGTCCTTCATATAGAAAATCACAACTTTGTCATAAAATTCCGGATCCCGAATTTTCGTTATACACGGTATCCTATGGCACTGTTATACTGTACACAAATGTTTACTGCATGAAAACGAAAAATCCGATTCATCTGTAACTTTGGAATTAAGCATTTTAGGTGACTATCTTTAGTTCTAGATGACTATTTTTAATTACTACACAAAAATGATATGTTTCAAAATCTCTGAGTCAGCCTTTAACAGCCTGAACATCTGACGGGCCATTAAGTTTATCCCTTGCATATGTACGGAAGCTTTTGTGACCATCCGACTTACCATGATACTGAGATAATTATCTTAGAAACACCTGATACTGAGATAATTATCTTAGAAATAGAGAATAAATAACATACAGTGTGAGTCAATAAAAACCCTACATTCAGAATAAAAAATAATTAAAATAGTTAAGAATTATGTTTGCTCAAATGTTTGCTTTGGCTATAAAGAGGGATAAACAGGCTTTCAGAAAACGTTTATTTGGTGTCATTTGGACTTTGGAGGAAGAAGTTATGCCTATTTTGCTGAAAGACTTAAAAATCCTGTTTGGCCGATTTTGAGCCAAACAAAGATGCATCGTTTACATAGACGAACATGTTCTTCAGCAGTGATTTGAGTAAAAACATTTAACATTAATTATTGTTAAACAATAGAAGGTGGGAGAATAATTGAAGGATAATATCCTGGAGATTACAAAGAAAATGCTGAGTGAAATAATGTTCAAATTCCCAAATAAGAAAGTCAAGATAGCTGGTGTAAGACCACAGTTTACTTAGGTTAAAAGCACGAAATCTTGCTGATCCAAACTTGAGAGCCAAGGTGAAACCATTTTGTATTCAGCTTGAAAAACAGTGCGATATTGAATTTTAAGTTTTAATTCCAATTTATTTCAAGAAAACTTCATCTTTAGTTCTTCTCGCAATGTATGTACGCTGAGTATACTGTATTTGTGCAAAATAATTACCTTAGAGATGTAAAACAAAAATCTCTGAGCAGTTCCATTATGTTCATGAACTGAGACATTGATATGGAGTGATTTTCAATAACCGACTTTTTATGATTAAACAATAATAGTTTAATTTGTTGAAGATATTTACTTATAATTATGTTACACAATAAACCATTTTATGCAAACTGATGTTTTTGTCAAGAAAAAATCGATACCAACTGATATTGCCATGTGTCTGAATTTCTTTGCTATAATGTGTTCTGGTATACGTTCCGGTGGTCGTCTCTCGCAGTGTGGTTAAAATTGGCCAAACTGAATTTTAAGTCTCTCCGCAAATTTGACTAGTTTCCTGAACCCAAGTCCGAAGAAGACCCCAATAAAAATCTTCTGATAGCCGGTTTTCATCTTTAAAAACACCACAGCAAACGTTGAAGCAAAAAATAATGTTTAACCTTTGAAGAAAAAATATTCCTGAATGTAGGTTTTTTATTGACTCACATGTAGAGTCACAGATTCCAAAGATAACATCATCTCAGTAATACAGATTTCCAGAGAAACATTAACACAGAATGGCACGATTTCACAGATAACATCATCTCAGTAATACAGATTTCAGGAGGGAACATAACAAGAATCACTATTTCAAGCCTAAGCTCAGTAATGCAGATTTCAGAGACACATTAACACAGAACACGGATTTCAAAGAATAACAAATCATCTCAGTAGTACAATTTTCAGAGAAACATTAAACACGAATCACGATTTCATTCAAAGATAACATCATCTCAGTATACAGATTTCAGAGGAACATTAACACAAAATCACTTTATTTCAAAGAAACCATCATCTCATTGAATTGATTTAAGTATACATTAATTGACTCCCTGTCTTCTCTTCTCTCTGAATGTTACTGTAAAGAGTACTCTCATACAATATAATAAGAGGTTCAACAAAGTGAAGCATTCCAAACAAACAACCAAAAAGAGTGAAAGTGAAAAACACACAGATTAACACTTACCAAAAAAGGTAAATCAACTTAAGTGAATTTCAAAGTTCTCCCATTTAATTTCTGGAAATAATATTCAAATATTTGTAATGTTTACTTTTGAAGACTCATGAGTGATCTTCTCTTTCTTCAAGCAGTTTTTATTACCCCTGGCTTTTAGGGACGCGCCATTAGACTTCAGGGGGGGGGTGGAAGTTTGGTGAGGGCAAGGTTTTTTTCGTTGGCTTTGGGAGGCAAGTTTTTTTTTTATTCGTAGTTATAAGGCTGATTTTTTTTGCCTATACTTGGGACGTGTTTTTTTTTGTGGCGGGTTGACTCATTTGGTCATGTTTTTTTTTTTGTATGGTTAGGGGAGCCCTGCATATTTTGGGGGGCCATGGCACCTGCAAGTAATAGCGCGCAGGTGGTGCTGCAGAAGAGGGGGTTGTGCGCAGAGCCTTTGCAATCTTTGCTTTCCCAAAACACTTTTTTCCCATGCACATTTGATATAAACAATTTGAAATTTCTGAATGGTTCACTTTATAATACTTATATAGGTATGATCAGTTTTAATTAGTAAATATAGTGTGGTGGTTAAGTTTGGTTTCAATTCCAGTATAAGTGTTCATGGATGTTCGGTCTATCAAGCTGTCCTGGGGTGGGTGCGGGTAGGGATATAGGTATAGGTATGTTCGCTTCCAAAAAACATTTTCCTAATGCAAATTTGATGGAAAAAATTTGAAAAATGTTATAGGTATGATCAACATTTTTTAAAAGGTAAAATATAGTTGATATGGTTTAACTTTGTTTTGAATTATGCAAAAATGTTTATTCGAGTTTGTATATCAAGCTATCCTGGGAGTGGGTGCGGGAGGGTATCCCTCCTGCGCGAATCGCAGAACCTTGGCAATATTTTGCTTTCCAAAACAACATTTTCCCCATGCATTTGATAGAAAAAATTTGAAATTTAAGTGGTGTCACTTAAATTATAGGTATGATTAAACAGGTGACAAAGTAAATATAGTTATGGGTTCATTTTTGTTTGAATTAAGCCATAAAGCGCGGAACCCTTGCAATATTCGCTTTCCACAACACATTTTCCCCAATGGCAAAATGATCTAAACAACTGGATAAGTGGTTCGCTCTACATGGGGATATATGCTTTTTTAATGCTTATATAGTTGTGATCAGCATTTAAAAAAGTAAAATTATAGTTGATGGAGTAAGTGTTGTTTTGAATAGCATAAAATTTCCTCGAAGAGTTCGTATATCAAGCTGTCCTGGGGGTGGTTGCGGGAGGGAGATACCCCCTCCCGCGCAAAGCCCGGAAACCCTTGCAATATCGCTTTCCAAAACACATGTTCCCCCTGCAAATTTGATAGGGAACAACTTGATATGTGGTTCACTTTACAAGTTATACTATTATTTGCTTTTAATTCTTTTTAATAGTAGAGTATGATCAAGCATTTTTTAGAAGTAAAATATTAGTTATGGGGTAATTTTGTTTGAATGAAGCAAAGTGTGTTCTTCGAGAGTTCAATATATCAAGCTTTCCAAAACACATTTTCCCATGCAGAAAATTTGATAGAACAAATGAAATAAGGCTTATAGGTATCACAGTTTTAAAAGTAAAATATAGGGTGGATGGGTTAAGTTTTGTTGAATTAAGCATGAAGTGCCCATGTAGAGTTTGTATATCAAGGCTCTCTGGGGGTGGGTGCGGTAGGGGGTATCCCCTTCGAGCGGAACCCTTGTTGATTTTCTCTTCGCAAAAACACATTTTCCCATGCAAATATCAATGTATCAGTGTTACAATTTACTAAATTGAAGTATTCTTTTTCATCTATGATCATTGAAATTTACAAAAGCGGCAACCAATAATCAAATATAATGTAGGCCTATGTATGTTTGTGTGTGTGTGTACTATGTCCTACTACCTACGTACTATGCCAATGCATGCGCATGCATCATGTAGCATGTAGGTATCTATTGATATGTGTATTGGTATGTATGTATTTACTACTTTCACAGTGGCTGTATAAAATGTGAGTGTGTCCTTATGGGGCGTGAAACACACAAAAATACCCCTACAGTGCATTAATTGTTATTATTTTTACCCCACATGTATGGATATCTTTGTACTATGTCCACACCCTCACACAATACAAGTAATGTCTTATGGTTAGAGTACCCAATCCACCGACTCACCATTCCTTTTTATCTTGTTGGTAGGTGTGTGCATGTATGTGATGGGTATGTGTACACGTTTTACTTGTCATTTTCCTTTCTCTATTTTTTTTTCTTCAAACACTGCCTCGGTAAAGGAAGACAACATGGGTAAAAGAGATTTTGTCATATGGGCCCTAGTTCAAATTCTGTTTACATACATTTTATCTGAAGACGAGACTGTTAGTGTTTATCCTATATTAACAATGCTGCAAAATCGATTCTTATCTAGCGAATTCAATGAACATAAAGAATTACAATCAAAACTTGATTGTGCATGTGCCATTCAAATTCGTTTCGAATACGAATACAATATAACGAAATGAGTGTACATTCGGAACCGTATGCGTTTTTTAACCATATAATAACACTTTAAGGAAATCGATTATCATTTGCCAAATGGAAAACGCGATTGTCAACGTTCATTCCATTTCGCACGAAATCGAATCATATTTTACAATAATATAAAATTGTGTGAAATCGCTCGGGAAAACCATTATAAATAGCCCATATTGAGTAAAGGTCTGAAAACTGGTGTAAGGCTAATTTGTGAATTAAGAACATAACGTTGGTGCACGTGCCGTTTCATGCATGCGTAAGGTAGTACCAAGATTGGTCGCAACGTTCAATGACAAATGTGTCGTAATTTTACTCAAACCAGAGAAGCCAACACTTTAATCAGGTCTGTAATTACTTTTAAAACCGCGCGTAGCACGGAAAAAAAACTGCAAATTTTATGGGTTATAGAGTATTTTCCACTATAAGTAACAGGGCAGTTTTTTCTGTGTTTCCACAGGGCAAGTTTTTTAACCCTTTTATAAGGTGCGGGTAAAGTTTTTTTTTTTAATGGAAAGCGGGGAAAGTTTTTTTCTCATATGGTGGGTGATTTTTTTTTTTAGAAAACTTCCACCCCCCCCCCCTTGAAGTCAAATGGTGCGTCCTTTAAGCAGCAAAGGGGGATATTGCGATAGCGTATTCCTTCTGTGTAGTGTGTGTGTGTGTGTATGTATGTGTATGTGTCCAGGGGCGGCGCCAGGGTAAAATCATAGGAGGGGCGAAACATCATGGGGGGGGGGGGGGACATTACAATATTAAAAGCCACATCAGTTGATTTTTTTAAGAAGTAAACAAATTGCGCCCCCTATTTTCATCGAAGTTCATTTTTTTCAAACTGTTCTATTGGAAATTGTTGTATTAAGAACCCTGGAAGTGGCTTTAAGCTTAACGTTGTATTTGCAAGCAATGGCGATTTTGATGCTTTGGGTTTATGATCGGTTTCCCAGGTATTTCGCACTTGTTTCATTGATTTGAAAAAAAACAGCTAATTGGAATTCGTCCTAAAAATGTTAATCGGCGAGAACACAAAATCCAAATTTATTTTCTGTAACTGATATCATTTTGTGTCATTGTATTTCACTTTGTGTCATTGCTTTTCGTCCAATTGCTCGTCGAATTCGTCCGTCAATATAAAGACCGGCGTATTTAAAAAGCAAATTCGTATTTTTCATTGATATTCATTATCTCCTCTTTTAATTTAGTCACGTGTGTGTAGGCCTATTTTGGTTCTTTTGGGGATGGTGTTTTTCCCTCCAATGTATCTTAAACGTGTTAATTTCTGCCTTATCTTTTTTTGAGTCTTTCGCCTGAAAATTACGCAAATAAGTGAATTTTACCAATTTGTTAAATAAAAAAATGAATCTTGAATCTTGAAAAAATATGTATGTTTATCTTTTGTTTGAAATGTTTAACTTTTGATTTTTTATGATTTTGACCATTTTGGCTTAACCCGTTTAATCAATGGCTGAATTTTACCCTTTATGACCACCACATAGATAGAAGATTATTCAAATAAGCATAGTGAAACCTCACCCGCACCTTTTTCTTAGACGAAGGCTGCTTTTTACATGCACTATTAATTGGACAGACATGGCCTATAAGGTGAGAACCAATCACGAAATAAACACTTTATTTCATTACCCGACGAATATGAAAGACAAGATTCTTAAAATCAATTATAAAAGACTAAATTGCTTTTTCTATTCAGTAGTCATCGCCACGCGGGACGAATTTGTCAACGGATTTGACGAATATCAACGACACACAGTTATAATACAATGACACAAAAATGAACATCAGTTACTGAAAAGTTGAATCGGTTTTGCGTTTCTCGCGATTCACATTTTTAGGACGAAATCCAATTGTCTGTTTTATTAAAATCAATTACACAAGTGCGAAAATAACTGGGAAAACCTACAATAAAAGTCGGGATCCGACTTTTTTAGGTCTAGAAGCAGTCGTAAATGGCATCTTCAAGACCGCTTTAAATGCTTACGTGTCTGTTTTTCACAAAGAACTAATATAAGTTGTTGATATGACCTAGCACTAGCAGTTTAGAGACAAAATGGGCATTTTGAATTCTGAAAAAAATGACTGATAGTGGCTTTAACTCATAGGGTTAATAGGGTTAAAAAACCCTATTTTACGCAATTTATTGCTTTAAATCCCTGTTTTTCCTGAATTTTGAAACTCTCAGGGGGCGGCCACCCCCTGGCGCTGCCCCTGATGTGTTCCATTTTGGTTAGCTAAATTGTTTTTGTATCTCCTGCCCAAATGCTTGGGCCAATTACAGCCAAACTTGATCAGAAGAACCACTGGTCCAAGGTTCATATGTGGTGTACTCTGATTGTGGTGAGAGTTCATGTGGGCCGGTTAAAGGGGCATTCTTTGAAAATCTATCCAGTGGTTTTCCTGCCACAAACCAAATGCTATGATTACCAAATTGTGTCAGTATAAGCACTGACCCAAGTAGTGTACACAGATTGGGGTCAAAGGATATGTGGGTGGATTAAAAGAGGCATTCTGTCATTTAGGTAACCCTTCCATTTCGTATACTTAAAAGCTAGGGGGATTTGCAAGTTTCAACTTGCAGTATTTATAATTCGTTTTGAGTTGATGTTTTAGAGTATTTATAATTTTACACTCTAGAGTGTATGTATTATTAACCCAAAAGCCTGGTTTCCTGTTGAAATTGTTTCTAAGACCTACATAAAATTTGGTTGATTGGCAAATATCTACCGACCCTTTATTTCTATTAATTTTGGGAAAGTGATAAAGGCATTATTTCTGTTGTGTTAATCAAACAATTTTCTTTTTTAGGACCAGGTTCAAATTTGTTACTGTGTATTCCAATTGCAGTATGGTAATCTTGCAAATGGTATTATTCAATTAATATGGCAATCATTTTACTGATGAAAAAGTTACATGTCAGTTTTTGTGTCGCCTGCCCTAAGGCAGGAAGACTAAGGCAGGAAGACACATAGGGATCACTTTGTCCACTGTAGTTGTTGTTGTTGATGTCTGTTGTTGTTGATGTCTGTTGTTGTGAAAAGGGTTAACATTTGCCTGTAATATCCGAATACTTTGATGGATTTAAACCAAACTTGGGTCACAGGTGCAACATGGCATCCCCCATTTGTTGATGGGGTCAAAGGTCACATACCGAGGTCAAAGGTCATGTGAGGTCAATTGTAAAATAGGCTGTAAATGTAAAATTGACCTCACTTGAAAAGTTGAAGTTCAATTGGAACCAAACTTGAGTCATAGGTGCAACATGTGATCCCTCATTTGTTGATGAGGTCAAAATATGTCACGAGGTCAAGTTGTAAAATAGGCGGAATATGTATAATTGACCTCATTTGAAAAGTCGAAGTTCAATTGGAACCAAACTTGAGTGCAACGTGTGATCCCTAATTTGTTGATGAGGTCAAAGGTTACATACCGAGGTCAAAGGTCATGTGAGGTCAAGTTGTAAAATAGGCTGAAAATGTAAAATTGACCTCACTTGAAAAGTTGAAGTTCAATTGGAACCAAACTTGGTTTACATGCAAACCCTCATTTGTTTATGAGGTCAAAGGTCACATATCAATGTCAAAGGTTATGTTAGGCGTATCATTCACAAACCACACGCGACGGCAGGCGACACAAGCGGTCCGAGGACCGATGTATTTTTTTTATTTCCGTAGTGTAGCTAATGATGTAAATATGTTGAACTGTTTAAGGGGTTTTAATTTTTAAGTTTGTCTTATTTTATATTGCAACCATGTTTGCCAGATGTAATTTTGATATTCACATGAAGAATAATGTTCAGGGAAATGTCAAAAACTAACAAAAATGAAAGATCAAGCAGTAACTTTAAAGTATGTCATTAATTCAAAATTTTCTCCAAAAAATGCTTAATTAGATCTTTGTTTTCAAAATGTCTATTATGCTTTATATGCAAGGTGTTGACAATTTTTGTCCCCACCGAAAAAAAGTTCGAAAGGGGACTATAAAATGGGCTCCATCCGTATGTTAAGGGGGCACAGTACCAAATCACTCCACGTTTGGTGTAATGGTAGTTAGTTCCGGTAAAAAAACAAGGCCTATTTGTGATATTTTGGTGTCCTGTGCGAATCAGTTTTCCGTGAGGGTAGCATGTTATTATAAAAATGAGAGCGCATAGCAATTACCTTACTCTTATAATAGAAAAATAGTGACTTTCGATTCATGTGATAAAATAGGCCCCGGAAAGAATACCCTGGTCGGAAACGGTTAGGAGGCGTCCGTGACAGCCGAAAATAGCGGTGACGCTGTTCACGTGCTCTTATCGGAAAAGTTAAGCGAATTGTAAGGTGATGGAAGCTTAATATGCAAGTTTCATGTCTTAATCATTTGTTCATGCATTGAAAATATATCAAAATGGTTTTACGTCTGATGGAAAGAGCTTTTTTCTTCTTAATTCACCTTTTTATTAACGTGCTTTTCAATGGGGCAATTATTTGGTACTGTGGTTGCCCACTTCGAACACGTACGTGCATAGACTACCCATGGCATGGTTTTCGAGTGAAACATGCTTATTTTCCATTTTGGAGATAAAATAGCTAAAAGTATTGCATTATAAAATAAGCTATGCTCGTTTTCATAGTCTAAGTTCATTTTTGATTACATTGTGAAATCAATAGAGGTGTGGTCAGACTTTTCACGATATGGTGTCGAGTTCCATGTCCAATATGGCGACATATGTTGCGCTCCTATAGCGTCTTTTTGCTCCTATAGAGGCCACAGCGTATTACGTTAACGTGAGTGACTGGCCGTTCAACGCGTACAAGCATCAAGGACATGTGTGTATACGAGACTATCGGAGACTCATGGCCTTGTGCAGGGGGGGGGGTTAGTACAACGATCTGCGCGATTTGGGGATGGGGATTTGCAAACGGTAATTTGTGAACTGCTACGTGCATTTACTATGGCAGTCTCGGTCCCAGTATCATTAAAAATTCATCATCTAACCTTTGTTCAAAAGATCTTAGTAATATCATGATAAATTAAGAAAAATTATTGACTTCAAAATCCGTCGGGGTTAGTGGATTAAGCCCGCTGCAAAATAGTGTAATTTCCAATAACGGTCATTTAGATTTAAATATTTTCGTGACAGGCCAGTCTGTAGAGTCAAGTACGTGTGTAACCGTTCGATATGCGTAAGAGCGCCTTCCTACCGTTATTAAGTCTTTGAAACAGACTAGCATCCGGAAGTTGATGCCATTTTGAATTTGCTGTTGCTGTTAGGTTGGCATGTCCCACCCCCCTGGCCTTGTGGACTTGCATAAGTCTTGTCCTGTGGAAACTGTATACCTGATAGGCCTATACGCATAAATGGTCATGCTTCTGCACGATAAGTTTGTTTCATTTTTGCTTCTCTCCATCTTCTTCATCACCACGTTGATTTTCTTCCTAAACGATCGGAAAATGAATTTAAAGGCTATCTCCGTTTCAATCCCTGTATTTATGACGTCATAATTCGACCTCCTAGTTCAGTGAAAACAAAAAACGCAATGCCAATAGCTACTTATCACAAACTCATAATTGTATTGGATCATATCAAATTTTTCATGTTAAAGGAATATGCCATTAATTCTGAATATTGGAAAATTTGGTATGGATGGAAAGCTTAAGTAACGTAGATTACATATAATCAAATAAGTTGAAAATTGTCCACATTCGTTGAGTATTTTGCCCTTTTTAATTTCCGCCCAATAGCTTACTCGAAAACGGTTCCGACAAATCCACATCGCAGGCAAATGGTGACGTCAAAGTGATGACATCCATAATTTACGTCGTTGTTAAATATATCGCAGTGTTGCCACTTCATAATAATTAAAACACAACGGAATGAAACAAAATATGTCATCTGTAATTTATTTTCAAATTTTATTATTATTTCATTAATCATCAATATTACAGTGTCAGCAATAACAATTCAGTCAACACGATGTTTTTGGTACACTTTGGACGTCACGGGAGAGCAAAAATTGGCGCTTTTGATCAATGAAGCCGTGGCGAAAATCCGCCCGTTTTCTTCGTATGTCAAAAAAGCAAAAAATTAAAATGCCTCTATTTTGTTAATTTTACATCAAATTGTATTATTTTTTCGGGGCATTCGGATTTGTACATATATTTTATGAATGTAAGTCAAACTGAGTTGACACAAATCTGACATATTTCCTTTAACTGTTTCCTGAAAAAAAATTACGCAAAACTTGTGGACAAAATGAATATTATATTTGGCTTCACTGTAAAAAAAACAACTAAAATTTTCAGGAAAATCCAGGAAGCAATTCTGCCACAAATTACCATAAAATTTACATTATAGGCCTACTGTAAAAATTAATTTGATCAAAACACTTTTAAAAAAACATATTGGTGAGTTAATTCAGAGATTGTGCATGTGTGGAGAATAAAAAGTACTGACGAACACCCTGACTTTAGTAGACCTATCCCATTTTTTACAGTGTATATACTGTAAAATATACAGTATATTTGAATGAAAAGCTGTATTTTTACAGGGTTTTTTGGCGCATTGCTGCCATTATTTTACTGTAAAACTTTACAGTATTTTTTCATGAATTTGAGTATTAACGTATAATTGAAAATCATAGTCGTGTATATTAATGTTGTTACTCAGTAAATTTAAAATTAAATCCTTCAATTTTAGATTTTGTAAAATTGGACAAAAATTTGCAGTATTTTCCTGTATTTACAGCCAAGTAATGCAATTTTTACAGTATTTTCCTGTAAATTGCATTGTAATTTTTAAAATTGAGGTGTTGCAGGGTATTCTGCTAATTGTAATGTTTGCTTGTTAGTGTGTGTGACGCAAAGTTTCCACATTCCAGAACGTACTTTAAAGGTGCATTTGTGATTCAACAAGAATAGATCGAAGAGTATAGGCACACATACTCTATATTAGACCAGATGATGTTTGGTTACTTAATTCGTTACTATACTTAGTTCGATGATGTTAAAATTTTAACTCTTTAGGTAAGGGGCGGGGGCTGTGGGTCATTAAATACCCTTTAAACTATACAAAGATTAAAACTTTTTATACTTAAAGGCACTATCAGATTTGTAAATCAGATTAAATCGAAAACAACAATTATTCAAAATCAGATTTGTGCATGTCTGGAACAAGTATAGATATCCTAACATAGGCTACCCTCTACAGCAGATGACAGTGGTCAGACAAAGGTAGCCAAATACGACAAACTCGGATATTTTAGTAATTAGGCCCATCAGACACTTATAGCAACACGTAATCAAGGGGAGTTCCTATATGGACCAATACAACAAATTTGCTTCGCGCTGGCCGATTAAGTATGAGATTTTTTTAAACGCGCTTCTTTTCATAACACAAAAATCAGCCTTACCGTGGCAAACAGCCCGTAACAAATACAAGATGCCATAGAAATAGCAATTTTTTCGTTAAATATGTGTAATCTCAACTTTTTTAGCGCAAAATCGGAATTTCGCCTATTTTCTGGGGAAAATGTCAATTTTACCGAATTGCGGAGTTAATGAAGTCGTTGTGACGCCATACTAGGAATGTTAGTACCTATTTTGGTATCAAAGGAAAGAGCAGTACCATCCACTGGAATCAAAATCATAAGCATCGGGTGCTTAAAGCGGCACTAGGACATTTTCAGAAAATATGAAATTTCTTCAATTTGCTCGCAAATGATATATAGTCTAGGTCATAAATTTTAAGTATTTTTTATTAGTTTATGGAACTTATCACATTTATTCTGTAAGTGTTCGTACATCAACAACAGAATACTTAAAGCCTACACCCCATAATTGAAAGAAATACATGAATTAACCCTCGTCTTACCAAGCCCTGTTTGTAACACGGATTACCAAGGGAAGGGGGGGGGGGGTTACCACCACCCCTAGAGAGTTTGTTACAAAGCACCCGATGCTTATGATTTTGATACCAGTGGATAGCTATGGTCCTCCTCTTTCCATTGATACCAAAACAAGTACCAACATACCTAGTATGGCACACAATGACGTCATCAAGTCCGCGAGTCGGCAAAATTTTCCATAGAAAATCCAAATGCGGTTTTCAGCTCTAAATGATGGCAATTTTATATAAACATAAAGTTTAAAAGCTATACTGTGCATAATATTTTCAAAAATGCACCATAAAATATCCTTGGGTGGCAACCACCCCTTACCCTTCGACTTTGACGGCATATACCCTAACCCCGGTGAGGGTATGCTAAAATAAGGATGAGAGAATGATTACCTAGAAGCTTTTTATGAAAGCTTTGGTATTTTAGCCTACCGGAGCAATGTTCACTGGGGGGGGGGGGCATTTCGTTATCCACAGCCTCGTCTCCCCGACTTACCCCCAAAAGTTGAGATTTTTATATCATCTGAATCGTTAGTCCTAGTAATGCATGTGTACCCAATCGTACTTGCAAATTCGATTTTATCTGTAAGGAAATTCGTACCTGTCCGTAAATGGAGCATGAGCATTTGCTCATACCATCATATGAAACCGCGGGATTGGTATCAACTGAAATTTTGGGAATAAGCTTTTCTCAACAACATAATTATAGCAAACTATAAAACAGAAGGTACTAGAATCACGAAATGCACCTTCAAAGGCATCTCTTTGTAAATTCACGTAATGCCCTAAAATAATTGATGCTTAGCTCGCATTTACACATTGCCATTAACTAATTGCTATGGTGCCTTCTTTCACATGTCCATAATGCCCTGAAATATGCTTAGCATGCTTAGCTTGCTCCATAAAAACACCGGTTCCCTTAACGGCCCCCTGAGGTCTACCACCATTCTTACATATTAATCCTCTGATTGACTCATTACATGATAGCATGATATAACCTCTGAGTAACCATCAAAATAGACTGTTCTATATATCGGTACAAACTTTTTAGACTTTTCTTACATGCTCGATTGGCTTAATACATCATATTACCCTAATATAACCAATGAGGTGTCGGCCAGTAGACCTCAGGGGATAACCATTGAGCCTTTACTTCACATAGTCACATAATGCCCCGAAATGATTGATGCTAGCTCGCATAAACCTCAGTACCCGTAACGAATCGGTGCCTTACTTCACATATTCACATAATGCCCTAAGTGATTGATGCATCTCGCATAAACGCTCAGTACCCTTAACTAATTGATGCCTACCTCACTATAGTCACTAATTGCACTGAAGTGTGAGTGATTGATGCTAGCTCTGCATATAAACGTCAGTACCGCCTTATTAACTTAATGGCGCCTTACTTCACATAGTACATTTATGCCCTGAACGTGATTGATTGCAGGCCGCATAAACGCTCAGTTGCCCTTAACTAATTGGCGCCCTACTTCACATAGTCACATAATGGCCCTCTGTGTAATGATTGATGCTTAGCTTGCATAAACGCTCAGTGCCTTAACTAATTGGCGCCTTACTTCACCTAGTCATAATAATAATGCCCGGAAGTGATTGATTGCTAGCTCGCATAAACGCGCAGTGCCCTTAACTAATGGGCTCCTTACTCCATAGTCACATAATGCCCTGAAGTGATTGATGCTAGCTCGCAAAACGCTCAGTGCCTTACTAATGGCGGCCCCTCCGTACTTCCACATAGTCCATAATGCTGTGAAGTGAGTGTGATGCTAGCTCGCATAACATAAACGCTCAGTCCCCTGAACTAATTGGCTCCTTACTTCACATTAGTCACATAATGCCTGAAGTGATTGATGCTAGCTCGCATATAAACGCTCAGTGCCCTTACTAATGGCGCCTTACTTCACATCGTCACATAATGCCCTGAAATGATTGATGCTAGCTCGCATAAACGTCAGTGCCATTAAACTAATTGGCGCCTTACTTCACACCCACCCCCAGTCACATAAAGGCCTGAAGTGATTGATTGGTGCTAGCTCGCATAAACGCTCCGTGACTTAAACTAATGGCCGCCTTACTTCACATAGTCACATAATTGCCCTTGAAGTGATTGTATGCTAGCTCGAATAACACGACCTCAGTGGCCTTAACTAATTGCGCCTGACTTCACACTAGTCACATAATAGCCTGAAAATGAAATGATTGATGCTAGCTCACATAAACGCTCAGTGCCCTTAACTAATTGGCACCTTACTTCACATAGTCACATAATGGCCCTGAAATGATTGATGCTAGCTCGCATTATACACACTCAGTGCCATTAACAATTGGCGCCTTACTGCAAAATAGTCACATAATGCCCTGAAATGATTGATGCTAGTGCCATAAACGCTCAAGTGCCCGTAACTAATTGGCGCCTTTACTTAACATAGTCACAATAATGCCCTGAGTGATGATTTGTAGCTGCATAAACGCTCCGTGCCCTTAATAATTGGCGCCATACTTCACATCGTCAACATAAATGCCTGAAGTGATGATGCATTAGCCTCGCAGTAAACACTCATTGCCCTTAATAATTGATGCCTTACTTCACATAGTCACATAATGCCCTGAGTGATTACCAGTGATTGATGCTAGCTCCGCATAAACGCTCAGTGCCCTTAAAAACTAATTCGCGCCTTAAGTCACATATGTCACATAAATTGCCCCGAAGCGATGAATGTAGCTCGCATAAACGCTGAGTTACCCTTAACTAATTGATGCCTTCCGCACATAGTCACATAATGCCCTGAAGTGTTTGATGCTACTCGCTAACGCTCAGTGCCCTTAACTAATTGCGCCTTACTTCACATAGTCACATAATGCCCTGAATGATTGATGCTAGCTCGCATAAACGCTCATTGCCCTTAACAATTGGCGCCTTCTTTCACATAGTCACATAAAGTTCTGAAGTGATTGATGCTAGGCTCGCATAAACGCTCAGTGCCCTTAACTAATTGCCGCCTTACTTCACATAGTCCATAATGCCCTGACGTGATTGAGGCTAGCTCGCATCCAACGCGCAGTGCCCTTAACTAATTGCCGCCTTACTTCACCTAGTCACATAATGCCCTGTAATGATTGATGCTTAGCTTGCATAAACGCTCAGTGCCCTTCACTAATTGGCGCCTTACTTCAATAGTCACTTAATGCCCTGAAGTGATTTATGCTAGCTCGCATAACGCTCAGTGGGCCCTAACTATATTGGCTCCTTACTTCACAGAGGCACATAATCCCTGAAGTGTTGATGCTAGGCTCGCATAAACGCGTCATTGCCCTTAACTAATGGCGCCTTACTTCACATATGACATAATATGCCCTGACATGATGATGCTAGCTCGAATAAACGCTCAGTGCCCTTTACTAATTGGCGCCTTACTTCACATGTCCACATAATGGCCTGAATTGATTGATGCTAGCTCGATAAACGCTCAGCGCCCTTAACTAATTGGCGCCCTACTTCACATAGTCACATAATGCCCTGACATGATTGATGCTATCTACGCATAAACCCAGTGCCTTTCACTAAATTGGCGCTTACTTACTTCACCTAGTCACATAATGCCCTGAAATGATTGATGCTTAGCTTTCCATAACGCTTCATTGCCCTTAACTAATTGGGCACCGTTCCTTCCATAGTCATACATAATGCCCTGAATGATTGATGCTCGACTCGCATAAACGCTCCGTGCCCTTAACTAATTGGCCGGCCTTAACTACGCCCTAGTCAATAATGCCCTGACATGCTTGATTGCTAGCTCGCATAAACGCCATTGCCCTTACTAATGGCGCCTACGAATCCATAGTCACATATGGCCCTGATTGATTGATGCTAGCTCGCATTAACGCTCAGTGCCCTTAACTATTGGACGCCCTTACTTCACTAGTCAAATATGCCCGAAGTGAGTGATCTTAGCTCGCATAAACACTCATTGCCCTTAACTCATGGATGCCTTACTTCACATAGTCTCATAATGCCCTGAAATGAATGATGACTCGCATAAACCTCAGTGCCTTAACTAATTCGCGCCTTTAACGTCACATAGTCACTCATGCCATCCCGAACGATTGATGCTAGCCGCAAAACCTAGTGCCCTTAACTAATTGTGCCTTAACTTCACATAGTCACATAGTGCCCTGAAATGATTGATTCTTAGCTCGCATAACCGCTCAGTGCCCTTAACTAATTGGTGCTTACTTCACATAGACACATAATGCTCTGAAGTGATTGAGGTTTGAGCTTACTTAACACCCAGTGCTTAGCCGCATAAACACTCATTGCCCTTAACTAGTTTGATACCCGACTTCACCTGCACATAATGCCTTGAAACAATTTGATGCTTAGCTCCCCATAAACACCCGTGTCCTTACTAACGAACCATTGTTCAAAAAAAACTTCACGTGATCACATAATGCCTTGAAATGCTTGATGCCTACTTGCTTTAGCACCCAGTACCCTTAACTTATTGATGCCTTATTTCCTAGTCACAGTATTGCCCTGAAATGATTGATGCTTTGCTCGCATAAACAACCATGGTGCCCTTTACTAATCGATCCTTCCTTCACATAGTTACTTAATGCACTGAAATGATTGAGCTTAACTTGCATTAAACACCGGGTGCCCTAAGGTCCTGGACAATGACTTTAAAAAACATACTTATAATACCACCAAAAAATGGTTTCATTCATAGAATGTATTGGTATCAAGCAATAAAATCTGCATGAGGCAGTAATTGAGACCGTATATATTTGAATACAAATCGGCATAATTCGGTTGTTTTTTGGAAAAGCTTTCAAAGGAAATTCCAAATGAAGTGATTATCCGCGCTGGCAAAACGTGGACCCAAAGTGACGTCCGAGTAACCAATACGCGATTAACGCGTCATGATCGTCATATGTGACGGACGTGCGCGTGTCCCATTTTTTTCTTGCATACGTACACCTAAGGGACTTCTCGCGTATAGCGGTCGTACTTGTTGTATCATATTGCATAATTTTTTCTTGAAGTGGTGCCTTAAAATTACATAATGTGCTGTATTGTTCGGACTGGTGCACCCACGGCGAACCGTACCGACAAGGAAATCATAAGCAAATTAGCTGTTAGAATTCAGTTCCCTCCCAACAAATAAACCGACAAGGATATCTGGAGTGTGCGGTGTGGTTAACCCACGTGTGAGCTTTGTTTACAACTTTTTACTCTGACTCATCACCGGGGTCCAACTCCAGCATCTTGATAACGCGTTCGCGAAAACAGGAAGAGGCCCTGTCAGTTAGGGTATATTTACCCTTGCAATTTAACACTTTCCCGATGTTCACTTTTACAAAATCGTGTTGCTATATGATCAGGATACTGTTGATGTACGAAAATGTAAAAATTAAGAAATGTCTACTCAGCGGTGTCCATGGACCTTTAATTTACTTGAATACTTTACTTTCACAAGTCACATATTGCCCATGAAATGATGATTCTTCACATCTTGTCGACGATCTCTGCTTTGCCCACTATAATCGCCCAGTGCATCAGTTCACCCTCTTTCGCACAGTGTTTCGTCCCGATTTTTCCGAACCTCGTTCCGATATTGTTTCTTTTTTAGTATAACTAAACATCTTTTCTATGGGAAAGGTTTGTTCAGTGGTCCGAGTGGGACCCCCTTATGCACCAACGGGAGTGTAAGCGAGCGTATGCACGGTGTCTCAAAAAGATACACACAAGACTTTATTAATAAAGTCTCTTCTTGTAATCAGTTGGAACAACTGTGTAGAAATTTTGGACCACTTGCCAATATGCAACATTGTAAACAAATGTTGTTATCCATTTAGTAATTGTTATGAAAGTGTGTTAGGATATATTATGAACAACAACTTCTTAAACTTGAAACAATAGGTATTTGAGGGGCATAAATGGTATCAGACAGAATTACACCATATTTCATATTCCGAAAGATTAAAAAACAGAAGTTGACGACACTTCCATTGCGAAGCTCAACAAGGTTGACCAAAAACTTTGCAAATAAAATCTCAGAAGAAAAAACCCTATATATAGGCCTACTGTGATTCAGCATACTCTGATTCATTTTTTCATAATTAAGCTACTGGCATTCCTATCTGTAAAAGGCAAAAATAGTAAGTAGGAAACGCAAAAATGACAGAACCTAGGAGGTGCAAAATATGTTTGTCATGGAAAAGCCTGCTTAATTTATTGCCACCATAATGGGGTAATGCTATTTTTACCTGTACGTATTCTCTAAAATCTTTACTGCAAAAGCACCGAACAGAGCATTTATCGATTATCTACAACAACGATATCGTCAATCGTAGCGGCCTAAAAACATGTGGTACGAACGGTTACTTCCAAAGGAGGCGGGGACATGGTCCCCAAAAGAGATTCGTTGTTGTGAGTATATTATGGGTATTACATGGAATATTATCGTATAGAACATGTAGGTCTGGGTCATAAATGAAACAATTAATCGCACCCTCTCTCTCACTCCTTTCTCTCTCACTCTCCCTTCTATTCCTCTCTATCTCTATCTTTCCCTCTCTCATGCTCCTCCCCTCTCTCTGAAAAAAAGGCGGGGGGATATTAAGCCTACCGCGATCAAATGATAGGGGCCTCTGAAAAGTGAGAAGGGATGGCGGTTTTTTATTTTTTTTTTACTAAATATGATAAGAAATTATGGAGTGTCTTCACAAATTGATATACCACCACCTTCAGCCGCCAATCAGAAAAAAAAAATGGTGATGAGGCTTTTTTTTTATTTTAAGCTTATGAGAAATAGATACCCTTCTATAAACCTCACATTTTGAACGTGATTGGGTTGATTAATAACGCAATTTCGAGGATTGAAACAGATCAATTTAAGAAATTGAAAAATAAAAAAGTTGGACCTTATCCAAAGAAGTGAGGAGGGAGGGATTACGAAAAATTCTGATATTGCGTTTTATGTCAAAGAGTCAAATATGCATTTAAAAATTACATTTCTTAAAGTGACAGGAGGAGAAATTTTCTCTCAAATTGCCCTTAATCGGTTGTAAAAACCTACGAGAACATTTCGAAGGTGTTATTGTGAAACCAAGTGCACAAAGAAACCGCAAATGGTTTTGAACTTGCTGCTACCTAATCGTCCCTATAGGACGCCATGCTTCGATTTTTCTGTCGTGCACGACACAAAATTCTACAAATTCCTCTTATACATTAAAGCGGCGTGTTTCGGCTTATTCACTTCAGGTGGAATCTAATTAGGACCTATTGGTAAGCATTCCACTATGCAAAAAAAAGGGTCGAAAAAAACATGGGGGCGCTCTTCTGGAAATGTCTAAATGTCTCTTTATAATTGATCCATATGAATGAAGGAAATCAATAATAAAAATAATAAACTTTGTATTAGGCCCTGTTACGCAAATCATTCCATTGTTAGGCTAAAGTATAAAGTAATAAGAGTTGAAAGTAGCACTCTTCAGGAATGCCAGTGGAACAATCAGGAATATTTTATTACTATTTTGCAAGTATGCATTATTGCTCTTCTTCTCTGTAGAGATTTTGTAAATACAACTTTTATTGAGTATGCTAAAATTACATAGTTCTGAATACCCTAAATAAGATTACACGTGCAGGCATTCACTTCATTAATCATTGGCGTGACGTTCACATTCAATGTTCAGACTTAGCAACAGTCTAACCGCATGGAGGCGCAAGTTATTTCCGGGGGCGCTGTGAGGACCCTATAGGAGTAAAAAGACTGCCGAAGGAGACGTCCAGACGTACATGCAAATGGGGGGAAAATTGCCACAAAGTTGCGAGATATAAAGATTTTGAGAGAATAGTGGTTGGTGTGGGGGGGGGGGGTGGCGGGGGGGG
Source organism: Ophioderma brevispina (assembly GCA_023653785.1). Taxonomy (NCBI): domain Eukaryota; kingdom Metazoa; phylum Echinodermata; class Ophiuroidea; order Amphilepidida; family Ophiodermatidae; genus Ophioderma; species Ophioderma brevispina. The sequence continues at coordinate 9,320 of JAMKCH010009846.1, read as the reverse complement.
TAGGGGTAGGGGGGTCTAATCATGAAGTGGGAATCCATTGTAGGCCTACAAAAGATCAGTTATGACCGCTACCATTGCGACTGAATATTTCCCATCAACAGTGAATAACCTGTGAGGAAGGGACAATTTGCCGCAAATTCGGTAGGGGAGACAAGCACATGCGGAAGGAAAAATGGATTTATAACCAACCAAGCAATATATTGGAATATAATTCACAACTTTTTCTTGACAAATGTCTAACATTTATTGAAACATACAGTAAGAAATATGAAAATTCGGATATTGGTCGTGTTTTAACCCTGGGACCTAGGTGTGCGCTTGCGAGGGTGTTCGGACGGTGTTGGTTGACGCTAGTTTTTCCATATCAGTTACCATCCTAACAAATTTGCTTTATTGTGACCCCTTACATTTCATTTGCAGTGTGCAAATATAAACCTATATATTGGTATATCAAAGTTGTACTTAGTGTGATTATAGAACATTTGTTACCATCACCGTGTGAAGTTTTTCCAAAATGGACGACAACAGCCTCGCCTATGACAAGCTCAAATTAAAAAGGGACGGAGCCAGGGTAAAAACCGGTTGTAAGTAGCGCAAGGTGGCACCTGACCTGTCGGGCATTAGTCCACATGTCAGAAACATCCTCCCATAGATACGGAAATTGAAATAACTATTTGACCAATATAGGTAAACAACAAAGCATTTCGGGTTCCAGACCTCATCTGCTATATTAATCACCAACTGTTTTACGAGCCCTAATTTGTTTTACCATCATCGTGGTAATAACCTGTCATTACTATGTCAATGGATTCAGCAGGAACTTCCCTTGAAGGACAACTATTGCATAGATGAATTGAGCCCTGATCATGCTGCTCAGTGCACATTTAGTTTGAATTATGTCAACTCCCAGTCTTGTCATGAAATAAAAATGGTAGCTTTGTGATCTTAAAACTAAAAAAACTGTGCGAGGTTGCGTAGGCCTACATTTATTCACACAGTCATCTGACTAAACTTTGATTGACTAACTTTGGTCTGAAACTGTCGGACATTTTTAAAAGAGTCTGGCCTTGATTAATATAGATAAACTCATGCTACATTTAATAATGTATGGGTAAAGGATCTCTTTTTCAAAACATATACTACAGTACTTTTAAATAAAGTTAAAATATCATAAAGTCAGTAAAATTTAAATGTTATTTCAAGTTCAAAAAGATATTGTGGAATGCAAATTTACTACGTAAGATTTAAGTAACGGCTGATAGGGAAAATATAAAAATAATCAAATCTAATATGGGGATGCCAAAATAATTGCAATAAAGATAAATTACACAATAATCAGAAATATTTTATTTCATTCTTTATCTTGAGTGGTCCGATTTTTTGTCTTTTTTGTGGGAGACAGCCTAACGGCAGGGATTGTCAACTCAATAGTATAGTCATCATTTGGTATTTCCTAAGTTTGCCTTTTTTACTCTAAATGTTGTTGAATCATGTAGAACAAAAGTAACAATGTAAAAACCCCAAAAGAGTTATAAAATGATAGGAAAAAGTTAAATGTCTGGCAAGCATGAACCTACGGTATGCCTAACAATGTTCAGTTGTGGACACCAAGTTTAAATCGCAGTGCACCATACACTATTATATACATAGACCCTCAGGACCAGCATAAAAAAATTCAGAGCCATTTCCTCAAGGATGAACTCTGCAGGCAGTGAGTGGTATAATTGGTTGGCAAAACATTTTGGCCAGACGTGTTGACAGCTGATTAACCAGATACTGTTTATATTACCTAAAAGTCCATATTTCCAAGCAGGGGTCCTTTTCCGTATCTAGGACATGTTTCTGACATGATCTATCGCCATGAAGTTGTGCATCACTACGTTGTTATTGATGTATTCTTAAGGCTTTGTGGACACTGGCAGACTGACATAAACAATGTAATCGACACAGAGAACTCCAAACGGTGTAAGAACCTAAAAAACATTACAGAGAACTCAAACTGGTGCGTTATTCACATTGGTTCAATTGTGTACGACCACCTGATATGGACCATTACTATTGAATATCAAACATATCAATGATAATTTTCAAGAACACCTCGTTAACACCATGCTCCACATACACACACTGCAGTAGTAAAGATGCCCCACATTGTTGGACAAGTAAAAACATAGTGTCATCCTTTTCTTGACATTATGGTTAGGTAGCCCATGTTGGAATTAACCCAGGACCATACAAACCCGAAATATCCATGACCAAATGTGGCGAGTGGCTGTTAGTGGGGGCAAAAAGGTGTGAGGTGGATAAAGCTTAGAGTGGCTGCAAACAGATTGACAATGGGGATGGGTAAACGCACGATGAAGAATTGGATGGTAGTAGGATTGTGTGGTTCCTGCTAACAAATGGAACAATACAAATTATCTGCTGGTTCATTATTCACAAACGCCAGCATTAGAAGCATCAAATACCTTCGAGAGCCTAAAATTCCTATCAATTATGAGAACAGCTGAGAACCAGACCTTGGATGTGGCTTACAAAAGCACATCTTCACCACTTTGAAACCCTGTGCACCAACTTTTTACCGAAACCCAAAACAAAACCAAAGGCATTAAGCCAAATCAAATCGCTAACAAGGCGAAACTCGTAATTTTACGCGATGCGTAAATCATGTCCCCGCCGAATTTTCGCGATCACTAATGCGATAAAGCAACTACATACAACACCCCTGCCTCCCAACCGACCCCGCAACACCCCACCACTCACCCTTCAAAACCCCACCCACCCGTCCCCAACACCCCTCACACACTCCACCCCACACCCCGCAACAACGCAACCCCCCCCGCCCCCCCCAACGAACCCCACCACCTCCGCCAACACCCCCCACCCCTTCCCACTCTGCACATCCCACCACACCCCTCCTTACACCTCACACCCCACCCCTGCACTACCCCCCCCCCACCGCCAATACCCCGTAACACGCCTCCCTTCCCCAAGAACCCACACCCCCTCCCCTCCACAACAACACAACACACCCTAACCTTTCCCAATACCCTCACCCTCCCAACACCCCACCCTCTCCCCACACTTTCATCATTCACCCCCTCCCTAACACCATGCAAAACCCCCACCCCTCCCAACCCCCGCATACCTAACCCCCTCCCCAACACTCCACCACCCCTCCCATATGGCAGAGTAGTCTAATGGAAGCGAAGAATTTTTGCCTATCCGACGGCTATCCTCTATCTACTATCCGGCCACAGCCGATATGCTGTTCACCATGTACGCCAAATTGTCCCTGTGTTTGTCATTTGGTTGGGGATGTCAGATGGATCCTGCTGGATTGTCTCGAGCAATACTCCAATGCAGTGAGACAGCAGGTCACCTGGCATGCTTTATTTTTCTTTTCAACATTAAAACAATGGTGCAGCGCTCTCCTCTTCAGTTTGTAGAAAACGTTTGAAACAACTTCGTTTGTGGGGCTCGTCAAATCCGTTTTTTTCATTTTACAAATATTGCAGAAATGTTTCTAACTGTCTATATCTACTTCATCTCATATGGTATATTATAATGATATTTTTGGGGTTGAAAAACAAGGTTAAAAGGAAAAAACTCCGGTTTAAATAATGCGTGGTCTTGACAAATTCAGGAGCCCACATCATTTTAAAGTTGCCAAATCCATAAAGGGACATCTTATCTGTAAAAAAGTCTGTTCACGTGAAGCGGTAGCTGTTTGGATAAAGCGAAGACCACGGTTAGTTCATATATTGCCAGTTTTAACATAAGTCCCCTATACTTTAACATTGCGAAAAACATCACTGATTTGCATCGTTTTCTGTTGTGGGAATCAAACAAGAGCAGGACGCCTCTTTTGTGTTTGTGCAAATCCCATGCCTCTGACCTCGTACAACATTTCCTACATTCTTCTACGGTATCAATTGTGGTCAACTGTTACCTCAGGACTGACTGAATGTAGTAGGGGTCGAACGACCGCTGTTTTGGCCATGGTAACCTCCAACATAAGACGTCTGAGACTACTTGGGTCAATCGCACGATGACATTGACCGGTCAAATCTGCACGGTTTGGCAACAGAAGATGAAATTGGAGGGCTATCTCCATATATCTGTGCTTTGGTCTATGGGCTCCACGGACAAGATATGTTTTGTACTCGCATAAGAAGCTTGGTGTGGTGCCATCCAGTCTATCTTGTAGCTAGCTCTTTCTTCTTGGTCCAGGTCTCAGATTCCATATAACAGGATACTCCTCTACACATGCTCATAAACAATTTTCGCTTTGTTTTATGGAGATACCAGATTGCCATAAGTGATGTAGTTTATTGCAGGCATTCCAACCTTGGTCCTTTTCGTGACAGGAATTACTTTCTTGCTGTCGGCAACATAGGACCCTAGATCTTGAAGTCCTTTGACCCTTTGATTGGCTATCCCTGCTGTGCATATAGGTGAGATGATCATCTTCCTCATTGACAGTCATATATTCAGTCTTCTTGGGATTTAGATGTACGCCGACTTTGTCTGCAGCTTCTCAAGTGAAAATGTTAGATGATCTTGTGCACCACATATCAGATCAGCTGTTAGAGCTAGATCATCTGCGTAGTCAAATGTCGTGAGATGCTGACTTTGGTGACGTCTAGAACGCTTGGGTTTGATGGTGAGTCCCTTTGTCGTTCTTGATGTCAAGACTCTGTCTGATGATGTAATCAACAACGCGACTACAAAGAGATAGGCGCAAGAGTTCTCCTTGGAGATTCCAGTAGTTGTTTAGTAACTCCTTTGTGTGGCCCATCCATGGTCTGCACAAGCATTGGGTTAATCATACATGATGGCAATTGCCTTGACATCTCATCTGTGGACACCGTTGGGGGGGGGGGCGGGGCGAAGAATTATTGCAAGCATTACAATCCCTGTTTACACTGTCAAAAAGCCTTGGAAAAATCTATACAAACAATTGAAGCTTTTTCTCTTGGAAATTCTCAACTCTTTCTATGATCTTCTGAGGGCAAGTATCTGAGTTAGTGTTGATCTGCCTTGCGAAAACCGTTCTGGTTTCCTCAAGAATGGGCTCTCTGTGAGGAGTGATTCTGTTGAGCAGCAATGAGTTGTATATAGATCTTAGAGGGCAGTGGTGACAGTGTGATTCCTCTGTATTTTTGGGGTTGTTGGAGGTTGCCTTTCTTCACAATGGTATAGGAATATGAATGATATTGAAAAGGCAGCTATTTGTTTCCCATGCAGGTGTTGTTTACAAAATTCTAACATTGATCATGGAATAGTGGATTCTTCCCGACTACTGCAGGAATGTTTCGGGACCAGGTGGTCTTGGTGTTCTTCAGTTTCTTCAGGGCAGATCTGAAGCTCCTCGATAGTGGAAAGGTTCCAGTATGGATGGGAAGGGTGTCTGTCTATCTTGTGATTGAAGAAAGGTTCATCAAGGTTGTTATTCTGAACTGGCTATTGCCAAGTAGAGAAACTAAAGTGCTGAAACCACGTGTCAGGGCGCTCTTCAGTTGTTTTCACCTTTGATTCGCATAGGTGGGTTAGCCTTCCTTATCGTTCATCTCCCTCAGGCTCCCAGGCGCAGCATGGGCTTGTTTGCAAGATGTAGGGCGTCAAGTTCTTCAGCCTTGGACTTAACATGCTCCTCAAGCACACATTGTAAGCATCATCAAGTGCAGACTTAACAGCATCAAGGTTCTGCTTGAGCTTCTGTGGATTTAGTACGGTCTTCTTGGCTGCAGACTTCATTTTTTTCTCTGCTTTGCTGACTTTGTCGTTTGAGGCAAGGCAGTATCCTTCTTCTTTTCTTCTAGGATAGCAATCTCCAATGCATTTCTTTTTGTTGGCTGAAGTGAGAACATCATATACTGCGCTGGAGTTCTTGTCTTCAAGCTTCATCAACACGAGTGTGGAACCTGTTACGTACGCTAACAGTATACTGCTCACAAAGCTTTGTATCCCCCACTACCTTCCTCCAGTCAATGTTTTCATGGATCTCTGGAAGGTGTTTACCTCTGAGATAACTTTCTGGCTCCTGCAAGAGCAATTTCTGTGATCAGACTTAAACAGCTTCAAAAGTGTTGTAGGCTCTTGAGTTCTAATGCTGTTAATTTCACTTCTTTCTGACCAGAAAATAGTCCAGTTGGCCAGTTTCTCCATTTGGGCGGCGGTGTGTCCAAAGTCTACCTGAATTAAATTTGGAATTTGGTAGTTAGTGGCAACAAGGTTAAATTGTCCAGGAAGTCCTTCATGTACATACAATTTCAGTTCATACTCGTGTGTTGCAAGTGACAGCGCTTCGTCAGGCCCAAGCTTAGCGTTGTAATCTCCAGGGCTGTACAGAAGATTATGGGCTTGGAACTGTACTGGTGGCAGTGGAAAGTTCATGGTAAAGTGAGAGACAGTTTTCTTTGGATAGTCTTTGTGGGGGCTGTAACAGCAAATGATGGTTGTTCATGGATTGCCGTCAGTGTAACTTCAAGATGGGCTCATTAAAGTTGACAATGTTGGCACATGACTTAGAGAGCCTTTGGTGATAAAGAAACCCCACACTCCTGTAACTGCATTTGCTCTTGTTCTTCCAGCAGAGGCTGTAATAAGTGCGTATCCATGGATATTCTCCTGTATTAGAGTCACTGTGCACAATGCGGTTTTTCTTGTATGCAGATGACATCGATATCAATACAGTTGTTGCTTCAAACGTACCGTTTCAAGAATCAGCAATTATTTAATTAGTCGCATTTGATACAAAGCCCCACATATCACATACTTTCAATTGCAAAACATGTTCCCATGATCGGCATTTCATGCATTGTCGGGGAATTTTGAGTATCCAATGTACAGTGCCAAAATATGCAATTACGCTGATTTTTGCATATTAATTAGCTCATTGGTCATACTCAATTTTGCCAAAAACTCCCAAATCTATCAGGTCGAGATCTTTCAGCCCGCTTCCTTTTATCACAACGAACGGACGGACGGACGCGCTCATTTATAGTCCCCGTTCCGACCTCTTTCGGCGGGGACAAAAATAGCTGTAGTTAACTGTCAAAGAGAATCACTGCATGTATTTCATGGAACCACCACCCCCGATGTTTATATCGGTTATTGAGTCATGGTTGACGATGAATCAACAACAATGAGATCTTTCCACCTAATTATAGTGCAGTTAGAAAAGATGTCCTTTGTAGCAACATCATTGATTATCATAGTGTAACATCAACTTCACTCGATACGAAGTGCGAAATTGTTTGGGCCGAGCTCCAGCTCTCAGCCAGTAAAAGACTCGTTGTTGGTTGGTTCCTTCTACAGACGACCAAAGAGAAACCGTCAGTTACCTTGAGCCTGGAGGTAGGAGATAAGGAGAAAGCTCTTCCCAAACCCCCAAGTTTTTTCAAATTTTAAAAAAAAAAAAAAAAAACAAGGGAAAAAAAAACAAAAAACAGAAGATTCATCGCCGCGCTCGTAAAACAGGTCGTAAAACTTTTGTATTGGAAATCGCACACGAGATCAATATTGTATGCTGAATGCATGTCATCAACATTGCATCGACGTAACATAGTTAAGCAAATGCGACATATATTGTAAGAATTGTCATTTTCTTTTAAAAGCATTAAACTTGGCATCAAATGTTTTATCATTACATACTGATTATTATTATTTTTAGACATGGAACCACGTCACCGTCAATCAATCTTCAAGGTAAAACAAGGGCATATGTGGGTCATTTGATATCATTTGAGGTTAGTTTTTTATTAAAAGTAGGAGACAGCATGTTCCTAAGGCTAAGATGATTTACATTGAGTCTAGTTTTTACTCGTACTTTTCAGCTTTAAATGATATTTGGAAACGAATCTAACTTGAATTGGGAAGAAAAATGGTCATATCTAAAACAATGACAACAAACTTGACAGTGCCCGAGTTGCCGGTTTTTCAATTTTGTCCCGACGTTGTAGGACCACTTTTATTGAAATATGAGACCCTTTGCGATTGTTAAAATGGATGTGCCAAAACTCATTGCCATATTTACCGCGCATTGTAAATACATCGTGTAATGTTTATGCACATGCATTCAGCATTATTTTTGAATTACAAAGATAATTCAAAACAATATTTTGTTATTTTGCAATTTAATCAAAATCTATTTTATAGTATCCATGGTTTTTAGGAATTTACAGATGAATAAATTCTGTTAATCACTGGAGCATATTCAACGAGAAGGCCTAGGGATGGCCTGGCCCTATCTCAATTTTATTTTTGCATTTTGTTTTCAACACATCTTGGTGGCAAGGGGGCTGAGGGCAACATTTCACAGAGCGGATGACGCCGGGGATTAAAGAAGGGTATCGCGTATTAACTTTACTTGAGCAAAGCACCCAATAAAAGTCAAACCTCAACTCATTTAAGACGGGTTGTCTGAACATGGTAGCACCAGAAATGGGGTTTTTGGGGTATCGAGCAATAATGGGACACTTTTTAAAGGGCGCCTCCATTTTTCAAAATTTGATATTTTGTCAGAGTTACGGTGGTAATTGTCTAGGGAACTATACCTGTCGACGAGAATGCTAAAAAATGTGTTTTATCATAAAATACGATTTTTGTCATTCGAATTGGGATTCCCCGATGGAAACGCACGTTTTATGACCGTCCATGATGAAAAGTGCCACCTCAAGAAATGACCTCTAACTTGAATTGCCAGAACCAATAAAACACCTAATGGATGAGCACAGAAACGTACATGGCGCTGTTTCCCGGATATTTCACATTGGAATGCTGTTTCCAGCCGTGAATTATTATCGGAGACTCCAATAATAATAATTACCAAATTCCTTCGTTGTGACACATAGACATTTTGTACAGCAAAATACTAGTAAGAAAAAATGAAAAAGCTAAAAAATCATAAAAATCTCAAAATTCTTAAAAATTGGGGGCGCTCTTAAAAAAGTGCTATTATTGCTTGAATAGAGCTTTCTCCTTCTCACCTACCTCTATGGCCCATTGCACTCAATTGAGTGCTTCTGCTCATAAAATCCAAGATCCTTAAAATCATACCGCTGGGTGTCTTCTAACCTGGCCTTTTGTGAACTCTAGGCGACATTGAACTTGACACTGTGCAGTGGTTCCATATCCAATTGTTTTTCCAAAGGACATCGCCGGATAAGGACAGAAGGAGGCCCTCATCATCTAACATTATATTTCACCATCCCTTTTTGAGTTGGGTGTTTGACAACAACTTATCATGTACGGCAAGTGTTTTTTTATCCCCAAATATCACTTGTATCAAAAAAATGAGAAAAGTCTGAGAAACT
>JAMKCH010009845.1:0-30834 GCA_023653785.1 Ophioderma brevispina | reverse complement strand
ATATTTTTACTTAAAATGTCGTATACAGGGGTTTTGGTGACTGAACTTGTGGCCTACATGTGTACCTGTCAGTTGCTTAACAGGCAAATTGCAGAGTACATTATATGATGGGTACTGCTTAGTAAACATAGCTGTTATGAACTCAGTGGCTTGTGTACTTCACAAGTACTTAGCTGTAGGTCCTGCATCAATAATGCATCAAGGGGGTACCCTTGGAGTAGAGCTAAGAGTACACATGGAGTAGCCTTAGCTCTGGGTTACACTGTAAGAATCTGGTTGTGTATGTGCTACTTACCTGTGGTAGTTGTGTAACCACTTGACATATAGACCCGTTAGTAGGTGTATTCTGCACAATCACACGCCCTGCAAAATCTGAATTACTTTGTCAAGGATAAGGTTAACATGTGCAAAAATTGCTATTCACCTACAAAAGTTTTGAAAAATTTAAGTATAGGTAAGGCAATAGCAGACACTATGAATTCAAAATCTCTTGAATCTTATTGGAAACAACTGCATTCCTCTCAGGCAGCACCGTAACAAATATGCAAAGTTATGAGATAAGGCTGAAGCACAGACAGGCAACTTCCTCATATTTTATTGTTTTTCAAAGGGCAAAAAGTACCAATTCATTTATTAAAAATTCTGTAACTCCTGAACCGAATGGCCGGTTTTAATCAAGTAAGAAGCATTTTACAGCTCAAAATGAGGCAAATACACAGAATATTACAAAAATGTTTTTCGATCATTAAATTACCAAAGTTTTACCTAAAAATATCTTAACATACTTTTAACCACAGTATATGCACAGATAAATTTACCTTTAGATTTCAGGTTTATGCAGGTGCAGGTTCATAAGAGACAAAATCCCTAACTTTCCAAGCAAGTTAAGCAAGATGTGGAAAGTTAGGCATGTCTCTTATGCATCTGCACTCGCATAAACCTGAAATCTAGAGGTCGTAATGAATTGACACAGTATACTGGTACTGGCTACAGGTCTATCCCCCGAACCCAAAGGGCGAGGGTGATAGGCCCGTAGCCAGTACCAAGGGAAACAGTCCAATCGATTTCCCTAGGGAAATAGCACGCGTAATAGGATTCAGCCAACGAAAGAGCATGATTATGTTCATGAATATTCATGAAGTGTAATAATATACAAATGCTTCCACCCACAAGCTGATTTTACAGCAAACAATAACACCATATTAAAGGATACTGTAACAGTGTCGGCTGTAGAGTGCATTCAGCTCTGGAAGTGTGATACTGCTGATGATGAGGGTTTGCCTGTAAAACTTGCTCCTGTTGGGGTACAAATTAAAATATTTCATGTGAATGCAATAAGATCGTAAAGTGCAAAAGCTGCCATTTGTCAGAAATTCCCATCAAACATACTATTATGCCATGTCTTTGGTCAGTGGCTCTTGAAATGGTTCTTCTGGTGACTGTTTCACCTGAACTCCTATTTCAAAAGCCAGTGACTCAAGCAAAGATCAAATAAGAGTTATTCTAAAACATGGCAGCACACAGATGTATCACATGGAGCTGTTGCATTTACAACCTTCTTGCATTCAAATTACTCCTATGAGTACTAACCTGGTGATTGGTCACAATGGATAAAATTTTTAATTATTTTTGGCCAATCAGCAACATGATAAGTATAATAGTACAATGGCAATGGGGACAAGGCTATTCTGCCACTTATTTCTAAAATCATGGAAAGAGCTGTTCACAATCAATTGTATTCGTACCTTGTTGACAAATGGCCTTCTCTCTGATAACCAATCAGGTTTTCGTGCTAATCGTTCCACAGCTACTACTTTGCTTGATGTACAGGATTTTATTTTGAAAAATATGGATGAGGGTCGTGCAACAGGTGCAATTTTTCTTGACCTCAGAAAGCCTTTTGACTGTGTTAACCATTCTCTTCTCATTGATAAACATTCACAAAATGGTATTACTGGTCCTGCACTTACATGGTTTCGATCTTACCTTAGTGACAGAACTCAGGCAGTCAACATTAATTCTACTCTTTCTGACTTCAAACATATCAACATTGGAATTCCCCAAGGCTCTATACTTGGTCCTCTTCTTTTTATTATTTTTGTCAATAATCTTTCAAATAGTGTTAACTGTACATGTACTATGTATGCTGATGATACAACACTTCTTGTACTCCAGACAACCACATCAACTTCAATCAAATTTAATCAAAATTTCTAAATGATTTGATGATAACAAACTCTCTTTGAATGCCAAGAAAACCAAGTTTATGGTAACGCGAATCGATTCATGTAAAGATTCGCGCAAATTTCAAGTTTGATTCATACACTTGGAGACAAATTTCTAGGCCTAAAAAGCTTTGATTTCAAACTCACCAGTCATTCAGAGTCCACATTCTGACTCGTGAGAAATCCACGTCGTGAGATTCCTTGGGCTGTAAGTGCATGTACTCCATCAAATGCTGCATACAAATTAATGTGAGGAAGGGATTAATTAGTTGTATACTGTAATTATTTTTTCGCTCCTCAAACCAGTCTCGGGAGTGTACTGCACTGGCAGGACTTTAATCCACACTGCAGTCCATACCCAACTGGTATGGCACAGCTGTTTGAAAGTCTTATTTATTATGACAAAACCAGAATAAAACAAAAAATATAATCGGTGACACACATTTGACAATTTAGATTATTAGTACCACTGATTCATCCTGTGTAAATTTACAAAATTTCATTGCTGGCAAAAATGATTTTTCTTTCAAATCTAGTTTAGCATGTCCCTCTATGGAGAATTGACATATAGAGGGCGCTATAACATACAAATCATGACCTTTGAAGGCCTATATGGATTCCCACCAGTAAATAACATGAGAAACAGGTAAGTCCAGCTCCCATTGCAAATGAGATTTTTTTTGGTGACCCTCGCCTAAGTATACCCTAAAAAAAAGAGAGAAATGGCGAGATCTGGGTTGCAAATCATGGTTGCTATCAATATTAAGTATAAAATCTGTAGGAATATCAAAAAAAGGTTGTCATTGATATGTTATTTTGATCCGACAAACCAATTTTAACCGTATTCTTACAGGGAACACCTGACTGAAAAAGTGCTGTGACCTCCAGGGTCCACGGTCCAGTAGCTCCAAAATTTTGGGGATAACTACCTTAATATCATGATTGATTGGGTGGGTGATATGATGATCTTCAAAGCAGAATGTAGCTTTAATTGTTGAGATGTTATTTCCATTGAGAAAAATGTTTTATCTTTCGCCCATTTTGTACAGGAACGAATGGGACCAGTATTAGTGGTTGGAAACACTATGGCAAGATTCCGCAATGGGGACGAAGAGTTGCCCCTCAAACCAAAATGCTACCCAATCGATTCCTGTGCCAGTTGCAGAGTTTTAAATTGTTAATCATAGCTAAAGGCTTGTGCCAGGACAGAAATCGTCCATCAATAGCCCTGATCATAGCCATGGAAGTACATTATCCTCAATACACGCACAAAGGAATTATGCAGCCTTATTCTGTCACTCAAAGACTCTCGACAGCTCCACCTATGAGAATCAAAATAGACTCTCGTGCTCTACAAGACATTCTACCCCTGCAAATGCGCACAATTTTGGGCAATATGTTCTGATGTGTGTGTTCTGACATGGTTAGTTAAGGATGATAGCGTGTGTGATTAGAATACACAGCCTCAGCACTTAAAAGTCCAGGATATGTTTTTTAAACATACTTATTAATACCACCAAAAAATGGTTTCATTCATAGTAGGTATGGGATCAATGTAAAATCTGCATGAAGCAGTAGTTGAGAAAACCGTATATTGATTAAAAAAATTTGGCATAATATCATGGTTTTGGACAAGCTTTTTTCAAAGGAAATTCCAAAACAAAAGTGATATCGCGCTGGCAGCGATGACCAGGAAGTGACAACCGAGTAACAAATACGACGTACGCGGTACGCGATATGATCGTCATCGTGGAACGGACCGTGCGCGTTCAGGACAGTTTTCTTGCATACATACACAGTGACTTCTTCGGTATATGCGTCGTTACGTGTGTATCATATGGCATTAATTTTTTTTGTTTTGGTGACTTAAATTATGATAATATGTGCCTGTATTGTGAGGGTGCTCTTACCAGCGGACGACGTACGACAAGGAGAAAAAAAACAGAATAGATTTATTCAAGTCCCAGACAAAGAACACTGACAAGGAGGAGATATATGGGATGTGTGCAGGCGGTGGTAGCCCCGTGTTGAGCTTTTTTAAAACCTGTTATCTGACGTCATTAACAGGTCAATCACTCCAGCATCTTGGATACGCGTCGCGAAAAAAAACAGGAGAAGGCCGTGTCAGTTAGGGTATATTTAGCTTGAAATTTAACACGTCAAGAGTTTCACTTTAAAAATCTGTGTTGCGATATGATAGGGACTGTTGAGGTACGAAAATGTAAGAAATTAAGAAATGTCTACTCAGCGGTGTCCATGGGCCTTAAGCTCTATTTACAAACCTTTTTATTTCAAGAGCACCAAAAAGTACAAAACTTTTTTTTGCTCTGCATAATTGTGGATAAGTTTAATAGTGCTGTGAAGCTTTTACTTTTCCAATTTGGACCAGAGGGGGTTTGAATCAATCCAACAATGCATTGCAATGTGCCTATAATGCACTGTACTGTACTAAAACATGTGCAGTACTTAGAGATAAAAAAAGTGTTCCAAGGTTTTAAGAACACACAAGGACAGTTCATGATCATGCAAAAATCTAAAGTACTAGCACCGTGGGGGCTAAAGGTGTAAAAGTCGGGGTTTATGTGTTAATAGGATTTTGTGGGGTCACATTACCTTATTGAGGTGGCATTGTGGGATTGACTCAATACACTTGAATTTATCATGTATAGCCCAGGAGAAGTTTAGCGTTGACTACCGTGATAGCTCCCAATTCTGATGAGGATAGCATCCGCCTGGTCCATGAGAAGAATCTCAATGGAGGACAAAAAGTCATAGTCCTGATGCTTCTCCCTGTGTGCAAATCATATGCCAAGAATGTTTAATCACAGTTTATGAAAATATGCAAATGAGCTATTAATATTCATAAACTGTCCAAAAGGTATAGAGCATATGACCTTGTCATGTTCATCACTATGCATGTTATAAGTCCATTGACTCTAAGCGTTTTTTGTATGTAGCGTGAATCAATACTTACTTCAAAAATGAGTTATTAATATTCGTAACCTGTAAAAAAGTACACAACATTTTGTGTTGTGGGAGGAAAAACAAATTCAACAACTTGGTAATGTTCACACAGAAGCAAGGAGGAGCACTGACAACATTTGGTTGGAATGAATGTGTAAAATAACCTTTCTTTATTCAATTTCATTACAATGGTTTATCACATACACATGAAGGTCATCCCCAAAATGACCAATATCAAACATGATAATCAGACCCGTTTTTCACATGATTTAAGTTATGGTTAAAAGGTTCTTCATCCCCTTGACCACATATCATTTTCGGTTTATTGATCAAGGTTTTATTCAGCATACTTTAATTCAGAAAATTTCATTTGAATTGAAATCTTTTCAGTAAGGAGTTTTTATGCAAAGTAGCACAAAAAACATAACAAAAATCTGCCCAAAAACTTTTTTTTACAACACAAAGATGAAAAAAAAAACATCAAAAAACAAGACAAACAAAAAACCAAAAGCAAAAAAATATACTTTGCTATGTCACTTAAAAAAAAAGTTAAACAGTGTGAGGTGAATCTCAAAAAAAAATTAATCCGGACCGCCCCGAATCTTTTTCTACATTACAGCAAACAAACTTTTTCAGCTAAAGGCATGAAAGTTGATCAAATTATTTTGTTTGTAGACAAAGAATTACTATAGTCTGATTTTTTATTCCTGTCAGTAATCGCATATTGTTGATGGTACGAGCTCATTTGAAGGGGATGTGTTGAGATCAAAAACTAAAAAGCCGTATTAACGGCTGAAATGCTCAACTTTGTTCAACAGAATGAGATGCTTTAACCCATTTTACATGAACTTTTTTATATCCAATATGTAAAGGCTTCATACCAGATTCAATTGACTAGATTGTCGTAAAGTCTGAGACACGCTATCGATTCCTTTGTTTAGTGTCAATCAAAGAACGGATAAAGTGCCATGAACATCGAGGCTGGGTGAAGAGGAGGATTAGGCCACGTAATATTGTAGTTTGTTATGAGTGACCAAAACTCTAAAACATTAAAATGATTGGACCAAGCTGTCAAACATCATTTCTGGAACAAGACGAATAAATATAAACGTATCAGATTTTCTAATATTCCTTAGTGAAGTAAAAGAACTTTGGTTAGTAATAATTACTTATTCGTATCCTTTTCTTATGTTGAATGCTTCAGAGTTTGTTGAAGTTTGGTGTTTGGAATTTATTCAGTGCATCTGCATTGTAATATTTTCTTCGTGAGAAAAAGTACATTTTTTAATTATGGCCTTAATCTTATTCTGGTATCGTGACATCGAATCTCTATTGTACTGATTGGGTAAAGCATACAACCTTTCAGAACGAATGGAATCATCGACACGCCCCAAAAACTTTTAATGAACTGACAGGAATAAAAAATCCTACTATAATCTAATGATATCAAATCTTCAGTTTGATGGGTCAAATGTTGGGGTTACAATCCTTGAAACAAATAGTTGGCACACTTGATGCAATATATTGGAACCATTCCCATGTTCACAAGAGAGATCTAATTTGGGTAAGTCATTATTCATCAGAAAGCAGAGGTCTTCCCCTTTACCAAATTATTCCCCACCCCCCATCAATCAATGTTGGGGGACCTGGTGTGGCTGCTGACAACATGACTCGAATCAACATTGCCTTGGGGGAGAGGGGGTCAATATTTCCCTAAATCGGACAAAGTGTACCAAACTTTTTTTCCATGATTGTAGGCTGAGGATCATG
Source organism: Ophioderma brevispina (assembly GCA_023653785.1). Classification (NCBI taxonomy): domain Eukaryota; kingdom Metazoa; phylum Echinodermata; class Ophiuroidea; order Amphilepidida; family Ophiodermatidae; genus Ophioderma; species Ophioderma brevispina. The sequence goes on along the minus strand of JAMKCH010009845.1, from coordinate 23,875 downwards.
TACATTTCAAAGACGGGGGAGTAAAACTTTGGAATACCTCAAAACACATGTAGAATCAGGGGTCATATCAGGTCATTTGGGGTCATATCAGGTCATTTGTGGTCATATCAGGTCATTTGGGGTCATATCAGGTCATTTGGGGTCATATCAGGTCATTTGTGGTCATATCAGGTCATTTGTGGTCATATCAGGTCATTTGGGGTCATATCAGGTCATTTGGGATAGACAAGGACAATTACGCTGGGTTCATACTTCATTGGCAGACGTCTGCAGACGTTAGCCTTTCGAAAACTTCTGACAATTAAGTATGAACCCACCATTACGCACCACATTAAAACCAAGTTCTGCCTATTTATCTATTGATCAAAGTTGATTTGGGAACACAATGTTCAAAATACATAGTAATCTCAAAATACTATCTCGCTTTTTACGATACCATACCAAATTAGTTTGATACATTTAATTTTTGCACTAGTATTTGTTACTTTCTCCTTCTTTATTGTCAATTAGTTTCTGCAGAAGAAACATGGCCAGCGTAGTTGATACTTGCCGCGTACATAAAGCATCCAGCGTACGACACAGTGTAAATGCTTGCATCTGATTTACGGAGCTGCGTAAATACACCCGTGGATTAACACATTGCTACGTGCGTACCGAGTGTTCCACGCTGGCCACGATTTGCAGGCACTGTAGTTATTGGGTTAGCCACTTTGATAGACACTCATGCCACTGTTTGGTCTATCCCCGTCAAGCTTCTTTTGTCTTAGTCCCTGTCTGTTTTGGTTTCCTCTATTGGAAACATTGCAGACTTTCCTTTGGAGTCATGCTGCTTTTCTAATCTTCTGAGTAGTTTATCTTCCTTAACTAAATAGTGCAATTTTCAATGTTTTTATCACTTTAGGGTTTATATTTTATATTTTTATGCTGGCAAATAAAATGAAATGAAATAATGTAATACTCTAGCAACAAACACAAAACAAACAAGTGTGGCCTTAGGCGATGGAAAAAAATGTTTTATGGGCCTGACCGACCCAGATTCTGCATTTTGGAAGTTTTGATTTTTTTTTTAGTTTTGCCAAAATCATGTAAAAACAGTTGTTTTTGGCAAAAATTAATAAATTTTGGCTTTAAAAATTGATCACTTTTTCTCAAGATTTTTTTGCAGATTTTGGGCTATTTTAACCTCCAGAGGAGAATCTTTTTAAAAAATGAACGACCCTACTTGAAAGGTCCACCCGCCCGTAAAACAGTTTTTTTTTTCATCGACGATCGTCTTATAGGGCCAGACATTTTCTTCCTCATTCAAAAGAACCCATGCATGTCCTGATACCAGCTGAAACAACCTACCCTTTAGTTCCGATGACAGTCCTAAGCCCCAGTGGGGAGGCTATGATAACATCTGAAAGGTAAAACTTGGTGTAGAGTCTGAGATGTTTGCGAGACACTGCCAAGCCTATCCTGAAGTGGTCGTCTGTGTTCCCCGAGAACATGGCTTCCCAGTCCTCTGAGAAATTAAAACCAAAAAGTTGACGAAAAGTAACCGATAGCTCACAAACACTTGATTTCCTGCCCACTTTTGCAAAGTCAAATATATATAACAAAATCACTATGGACCCCTGCAGTAGCATTTATTTTGTTAAGTTTTATATGGCCTAAAATATTTGTTTTGTAACTCTAAATGACCTACCAAAATTAAATTAATCCAACTCCTACATAAGCAAAATGAGAGAATACAAAGCTGTGGTTTGGACTAATTTTGTGTCCCCATTTCAATCTAAAATCAAATTTCTTTCTGTTAAAGCAATAACAGCACATTTTTTGAAGAGCAACCACAATTTTCAAAATTTGATATTTTTGCACAGTTATGTTGGTAATTGTCTAAGAAACTAAACCTGCGAACGAGAATGCTAAAAAATAAGTATTTATCATAAAATAAGGGATTTTGTAATTAGAATTGGGATCCTAGATTGTACTTAACGGTAGAGCTGGAAATGCTTAGTTTATGTCCGTCCATGATGAAATAGTGCCACCTCAAGAAAATTACCTCTAACTTGACTTGCCTGAACCAATAAAACAACTAATGGATGAGCTTTTTTTTTTTTTTTTTTTTGTTTAACCTTTGAAGAAAAAATCTTTCCTGAATGTAGGGTTTTTATTGACTCACACTGTATACTGCGCTACAGTTCTTGAGTGGTGTAATCATGGGTTGTTCTATGTATATAGGACAGTGTTTTGTTATTTTCTTTAACAAAGTTTAATCGGATGTTTAGTAATGTTGTAAGTAGAATTCATCTGCACTTGGCCCGTTCCACTACAATGTACGATTATGAACAAGGATACTATAGTGTATTTACCTTTCTCGGGTCAGTGACATCACTGCGATTCAGTGCCCAAAGCATTAAATCGTGAGCCTTGATTGAAAGTACTGGCTTTAACAGGTGGCAGGAGATATAGTCATCTGGACTCATACTCCACCGGTACAACGGTGAAGAATATAGGCTCAGTTGATTCTTCAGGCCACATTAGTTTCACGCTTTATTCCGTTGTTGTCTGTGGAGCCCGGACTTTTTACACTGATGTAAAAGAAGATATAATCCGGGCTCCATAGACGACAATGAATAATGTGTGAAGAGTCAACTGAATCAATTGTCCTATTCTTTACCATTGTAGGTGGACTATGAGTCCGTCAGACTATAAAAACTTCTACACCGGCACTTAGATGTACGAGTAAAATACCTGCCTGACCGTGTTGCTATCGCTGACTCGTGGAAGCCAAATGCATCATAGCATTCAGGTCTAAATGCCCTATGAATACCTTGTATTGAAATAAAGTTACACAAAAAATGAATTTTACAGTGTCAAAATTGCAGCCATTTGGAAATACAAATTATACAAGATGGAAAGGAAGAATTACTATTTACTCTCAACAAATCCAAACATCTTTATATACACCTTGACTAGTTAAATTTGTATGAAACTCACCACTAAAATTTCTGCTGAAAATGTACAATAAACATGGTAATTGGCAGCCATTTTGAAAAACAAAATGGTTGCCGGTCTTAATGTTCATCTTATCCTTTCCAGGGTGTTTAACATACAAGTTTCGGCACCAAAACTAGCGTCCTAGCACATTCACAACTTGAGTTATGATTTGAAAATATACCAAAATGGCGGCCATTTTGAAAATCAAGATGGCTGCCATCTGCCACCCCTGGGAATTCTCCATCAAAGTTTTTCTTGTTCTCTGGGACCTACTCAAGGTGTCTAAATAGGTGTGATGCTTTAATCATTGAAATCCCACGGGACTTAAGATTAAATCCATCAGTGACCATCATCAGAGCCATGGAAATATAGTCTCATCAATACCATTTTCACTTTTTTGCTCCCAAAGCTTATTACAGCAGAGAATTACTAATGCGACTTCCATAACTCTGCATATTTACAATAACAAAGACGCAAATCCGTGAAATGTTAACAATAATGCGCGAATGTAGCACAAATGTGGATTGAAAATGTCAGCTGTACTCCGAGTACTGCGTAAGGTGGCTTTAGAATGTGTTGTGCTTGCACAGGACCAGATTTATTTCTCAATTTGGGCAATTTTTTTAAAATTTCCAGGTTAAATACATTGTTAAAACTACAAATTAAGGCAAATTCTTTTTTCTGTCCTGTAGAATAGGGTCTTACACTGTGCATGGGAATTCACTTTTACTCAAAAATAGGACAAAATCAGTGCACTTGCAATGAATTTTGATGCTTGACCAATTGCACTCGTTCTGAGTAGCTCCTGCCTTAGAGGTATCACAATCACACATGTTGTTCCATTGTCTTTTACAAGTAGTTCAAATGCCACTGTACTAAACCTATTTTTTTTTAATTTTTTAGTTTTTTAAACATTTTAATTAAAAATCATATTGATTTGTTTTGAAACATGTCTCCGCCATAATTAAACATTGGCAAAACCAACAAAAAACAGTTTGCCAAATTGCAAACCTTGATATGCCGCAATGGGTCGCGTAATTCCACTTCACCGACTGACTTTTTAGTGGCCTCTACCGGGTTCTTGAACTTTTGATTGATAGGGGTCCACCTCCGCTATACTCCTCCTGGAATCTCTTCCTGTGACTGACGTCGCTGCCGTATAGCGCCCTCAGATCCAGTAACTTTTGATGAATGTCTGACGATGCGGAGAAGCAGCGTCTCGGGAAAGGCCACCACTATGAGGACCCTGGGTCTTGTAAGGCCATGATCTCTCATGGGCTCTGGAGTAACAAAGTTTTTCAAAGGAAGAGCACAAAATGGGAGAGAAACTTGCATCTATTACACAGCCGATGCAATCGGCTCGTGTTCTGTTTTGATGCGTTCTTCTTTATTCTCTTGCGAAAAAATCCTTTAACTCCATCTAGCTCAGCCATTGGGGTTGACGTATTTGACCCAGACTCACAACCCAATTGACGCTTAGTCATTCAAACATTATCGCTTGACTTTGACCCAGATCTGACCTTTGACTGGCTACAGCGGTCAATAGGGTGTAATGGCAAAAATATCTTCTTACGGGATTAAACGATATCAACTAAACTTTGTCAGAGGAACCACTGACCATGCCCATATAGGGGTTCAGGGATAAGGGGCAAAGGTCATTAAGGGGTTCAGTTCGGTTGAAAAGCAAAAATTGTGGAAAATATTCAAAAACTCGATGTGTCTTAGCAAAATTACATGCAGTACGAGTAGTGACGTCGTTAGGGTAAATGCATTGTCCTCCCGGGGGGGTCTTTGGAGGTTGTCCAGAGGTTTTCGGGAGTCAAGGTCAATAAAGTGGTCATTCCGGTCAAAAACCAAAAATATTCAAAAATATTCAAAATTTTTTTCTTAAAATGTGAACATAGTAGAGTGGACCATTAACTTTCGACATGCATGGATGGTTAAATCATGATGCAAATTATTTTTATTTTGTTTTAGGGGGTCCCAAGTCATTGACAGGTCATTTCCGGTTTTTAAAGCCAAATAACTTCAAGAAAATTTTTCATCTCCAGAACTAAGCATAGTAGATTTTTTTTATTTGCACTGGAACAATGCATTTTAACGGTATACATGAGGTTTCTTTACTATCGGGGGGTCAAGGTCATAAAGGGGGTCAAATCGGTTCAATTTACCAAAGAATGCTAAAAAATAAGTATTTATCATAAAATAAGGGATTTTGTAATTAGAATTGGGATCCTAGATTGTACTTAACGGTAGAGCTGGAAATGCTTAGTTTATGTCCGTCCATGATGAAATAGTGCCACCTCAAGAAAATTACCTCTAACTTGACTTGCCTGAACCAATAAAACAACTAATGGATGAGCGTAGACACGTACACGGCGCTATTTCCGGGCTAATTCATATTGGAAGGCCGTTTCCAGCAGCCGTTGAATTATTAAGGGAGATCTCCGATATTAATTATTCGAATTACAAAATTCCTTCGTTTGCGACACACAGACATTTTCGAGCTTAACCATTCACAGGTATAGTTTACTAGCCAGTTACCGATGCAACCGTGTAAAAATCTGAAAATTTTTGAAAAATTGGGGGCGCTCTTCAAAAAAATGCGCTATTATTGCTTTAATCTTTCCTTGTCATTCTGGACTTACTTGTGTTGTGGCAGCCTTAGGTATTCCACTGATGCCCTCTGACGTAAATAATCCACATTTTAAAAATTTGTTACCATTATTATTATATTGAAATAAATGACAACTAACCAAACCTAATATTTTTCCCCCACCTGTTATGCCAAACAAACCATTTGTTGTTTTAGGCCAGATAGATATGAAATGGAATGCTAAGTACATGGTTCAGATTACAATACTTCAATCATGAACATATAGTCACTGTAAGATTAAATCCATCAGTGACATATCATCAGAGCCATGGAAGTATAGTCTCATCAATACCATTTTCACTTTTTTGCTCCCAAAGCTTATTACAGCAGAGAATTTACTAATGCGAATTCATACACTCTGCATATTTACACATACAGCAGCAAATCGGTGAAATTGTTAACAAAATGCGCGAATGTAGCACAAGTGGATTGAAAATGTCCAGCTGTACTCCGCGTACTGCGTAAGGTGCTTTAGAATGTGTGTGCATCGCACAGGACCGATTTATTTTCTCATTGGGCAATTTTTTTTAAATTTCCATGGTAAATTACATTTTTAAAACTACTAAATTAAGGCAAATTCTTTTGTTTCTGTCCTGTATGAATTAGGTTAATAACTGTGCATTCACTTTACTCAAAAAATAGGACAAATCAGTGCACTTGCAATGAATTTTGATGCTTGTCCAATGCACTCGTTCCTGCGTAGCTCCTGCATTAGAGGTATCACAATCACACATTGATTTGTTCCATTTTTCTTGTAAGTAGTAAATGCACAGTTACTAACCTATTTTTTTGTCTGTGTGTGGAAAAAACATTTTAAAATCATATTTTGTTTGAACATTCTCCGCCAAACTTAACATTCAAACCAATCACAGTTTGCAAATTGCCAAACCTTGACATATGCGCAATTGGTCGCTTAATTCCATCCCCGACTACAGTGGCACTTACCGGGTCTTGTAACTTTTGATTGATAGGGGTCCACCTCGCTATACTCCTCCTGGAATCTCTTCCTGTGACTGACGTGCTGCGTAGCGCCCTCAGATTCCAGTAACTTGATGAATGTCTTGACGATGCGGAGAGCAGCGTCTCGGAAAGGCACCACTATGAGGACCCTGGGTCTTGTAAGGCCCTGATCTCTCATGGCTCTGGAGTAACAAAGCAAAGAAGAGCACAAAATGGAGAGAACTTGATCTATTACACAGCCGATGCAATCGGCTGTGTTCTGTTTTTGATGCGTTCTTCTTTCTTCTTTCTGGCAAAAATCCTTTAACTACATCTAGCTCAGCCATGGTTTGACGTATTCTGACCAGACTCACACCAATTGACCGCTTAGTCATTCCAAACATATCGCATGACTTTGACCCAGATCTGACCTTTGACCTGGCTACAGCGGTCAAATAGGTTGTTTAATTGGCAAAAGTATCTTCTTCTACGGGATTAAGCCGATATCAACTAAACTTTTTCAGAGGAACCACTGACCCATGCCTCATATAGGGTGTTCAGGGATAAGGGGTCAAAGGTCATTAAGGGGTTCATTTCCGGTCTGAAAGCCAAAAATTGTGAAAAATATTCAAAAAATCGCTGTCTTTACAAATTACATAGCAGAGTGACGTTGTTAGGGTACATGCATTGTTACCTCCCGGGGTCTTTGGGTTGTCCAGAGTTTTGGGGTCAAAGGTCATTAAGTGGTCACTTCCGGTCAAAAACCAAAAATATTCAAAAAAAAAATATTCAAAATTGTTTATCTTAAAATGTGAACATAGTAGAGTGACATAACTTTCAGATATGCATTGATGTTACATCATGTATGCAAATTATTTTTATTTTGGGGGTCAAAGGTCATTTACAGGTCATTTACAGGTCATTTCCGGTTTTAAGCCAAATAACTTCAAGAATTTTTATCTCCAGAACTAAGCATAGTAGATTTTTTTTATTTGCACTGGAATTTGCATTTGCATTTTACCGGTATACATGAGGTTTTTTTTATATCGGGGTCAAAGGTCATTAAGGGGGTCAATCGGTCAATTTTACCAAAAAATGCTAAAAATAAAACCAAATTGTCTATATCTCAGCCTATAGAAGACAGATAAAACCGTTATTGCTAGCAGTGAATTGACATTATTCGGTATCTATGGGGTGTTCACAGAATTTTGATCAAAGGTCATCAAGGGGTCATTTCTGGTCTGAGTCAAAAATACCTAAAAATCATATCTACAATATGCAAGGTACTACATTGATGGAACTTGTAAGGGGGTCACCCGTCCAGCAGTGGCCCACATATAAGTTCGTCCTCGTCCGTTTAAATATTTAAAAATAACCCTTGCAGTGGAGTTGATTCTTCAGCTCCAATGGTTTTGGCATAAAGAAATATTCCTTGACAACATGTCAAAAAATCAGAATTGTTTTTGTCAAGATTTGGCTTTTACGTGTTAAACCAATTGCGATGTCTAAATTTGGGATTTCTTGGCCGGTCCCCCTCTGTCCCTGACTATTATCTGTTATGCCGCCCTCACGTGAAGTCATAGGGAGCTGCGAGCTGTGATTACCATTGATGTGCTTGTGGAGAGCTGGATGCATCGATAAAAAGGAAACGTGTTGCTTCGTTGGTTCAAGGCAATTAAACAACAAATTACGTCCATAATTTGACCCGTCAAGAGACAAGAACGATAATATGTGATAAATTGAACATACAAGAGACTGAATCGCAGTTGTAGAATTTCTTACAAGTGCAGAACGTATTTTATCATGATTTAGATTAGAACTGATACGATGTGAATGCGAGCGAGTTGCAGTTGTACTTCATGAAGACTGAAGTCCATCACTTTTGTACTAGTGTACAACAGGCTGACAGCAGCTGAGCAGGCCAACTTCTACATAATTTGTATTGGCCTAGAGACTCGCACAAATGATTCTTGCGGGATAGATATGTTAATATGTTGGAATTGTTATAATATTATGGCACATTCCTAAGTGATTTATTTATTTTTACACATGCATTCTTTCAATACACTGTACACAGATCGAATCTTGTGTTAGTGGGATATAACCCACTAGTAGGGGACTGTTCATTAATTACGAGGGAGGGGGGCTGGGAAAAATATAGGGGTTGTGTAATTTCTGATCTCACAAATAGGGGGGTTATGTAATTTTTATTGGAAGAGCAGGGGGGTTATGTAAAATTGTTAATTCCAATAGGGTCATTCCATATCAAATCAACCAAATTTCTGAAAAGTTCCCAGGTGACCCTCTCAGATTTTCATGAAATTCTGTCAAAATGTTCTACTGTGGCCAAAACGAACACATGCAAAAAAGTAAATTCATACTCCATACGGTTTCTGAGATATGGCCTCTTGAAATTTGCTACGAACACCCCTTTTTGCAATCCCAGAGTCGCGAAAATGTGCAATTGTGATTTTTTACCGTTTTGAAAGTGCATAATTCCATAGTCCATAGACTGACACAGTTAAGAAAAAATGCTTCCAATTATAAAAGTGCATTGACCCCTGTTCTTAACTGTGTAAGTCTATGGTGTAACTTTCACAAGCCATTTGACAATGAAGGAATTGAGTGCCAAAGCTGAAATTTTGAATATAAATAGATCTATTACACATGTTTAACTGCTGCAAATTTCGAAAAATGTTTTAACTGCGCACAGGGGGAAACCACTCACAAGACGGACGGGGTCTATATTGATAATCGGCTGTGTACCAGTGGCCTATGGGCCACAGAGCTCTATTTTTTTCTTCTGTTTATTTGGAAAAAATTAGCCGTGAAGCTTGCTGATGGATGTCAAGGTCTACTCTCACTACTTAAAGGGGCACTTCGTGATCCACAGCCTTGTCCCACGACTTACCTAAAAAAAGATTCTTATATCATCTGAACAGTTTCCCTTAGTATAGTATGTGTACTTAATCTTGCGTACAAATTCGATCTAATCTGGAAGAAATTCGTAATTTTGTATTTTCTGTCCGTAAACAGACAGAAATTACAACACAGTAGCCTATGGGCCACCGTGATACACACATTTGTTCATAACATCAAAACACATCATCAAAATCAACTGTAATTTTGGAAATAACCTTTTCTCAAGGATATCTAGTGAATCAACCAAAATCAAGGTGACAGAATCATGAAATGCACCTTTAAATTAAGTATGAGTCAAGGCATCTCTTGAACAAAATTATTTTTAAAAAGTTTAAAACTACTAAAAGTTTGCAACAGCAGTTGGTTAATCACACTAGTTCAGCCTTACTATAATTATTTACCAGTTCAAATTGCTTTACTTCATTAAATATGTCATTTTTATGTAATCTTGGACTGATAAATTCAGAAAAAAACACTATTCTGACTGACACTTCCTCTCTGACAGGTAATGAGGACAATTTGACCTAACCGTCAATTATCAGGGGAGAACACAACCTGCTCGATTTGGGTGTTTGGGATTTTTATGGAATTCTTACGTGCATTTTTCTTCGGCAGCCTCGGGCCCAGTGACATTGAAAAATCACATTCTACACCTTTGTTCAATAAATATGATAATATTGGAATAAATTATTGTCTTCAAAATCCATCGGGGTTAAGGGATTAACCCCACTGCAAAACAGTATAATTTCCAAAGTTGCTGTTAGGTTGGCATGTCCTACCCCTCCAATAATTATGGCTAAAACAGTCTCTTACTCTGAATCAAGGCTGGGATCTGCAGACAGCATACTGTTGTGTTTAAGCACTGTGTTCCTTGTTCTGTGGAAACAAACAGACAAATCACAGTTTGATTAACTATTATGTGAGACATTCTGATCTACCCAGTGCAATTATAGACCAGAGGCATGCAAATAATTGAACATGCAAGGAATTTTTCACTCAAAAAGCATATTAACTGGTGCACCATGCTCTTCCTTGTCCTTAAGAATGGTGCAGTCTGTCAAGCCTCCATCATGGATCGAAAAATTGGGGAATTTGGGAAACTCCTTCCTGGTAAATGCATATGCCTTGCGGGAAATCTGATGAACTGATTGAAACTTTTGATAACAAAACTGACTTAAAGTTCTCTGACCTTACGGGAAATTTTACAAAATCAGAATCTCTTTCCTAGGAAATTAGCATTTTTTCGAGCCGTGGCTACCATTCTCATTGTCTGATGTTACTGTTTTTACTAAGAAGTTCACTTTTTAGTAATGAGCCAATCACAACAAATATCCAAATGAGCTCATTAATAAGCACAAATAATGATGACACCATGCATGGGTATTTCTTGCATGCACCACTAACCACATACCAAGTTTGTCAAATTTGGAAAATGGGATCTGGTAGAAGTTCACCTATTTAATAGTCAACCTTACCAAAGTTAGTCTACACAAAATGGAACACACACAGAGACTGACACATATAAAAAATACAGCAAGTAAACTTGCATCATCCTCCTGGCAAGATGGCAGTATGGAACATGACCTCAGATGACCTCTGTCCATGACCTTTGACGTCACCCCTAATGTACCTAACTCCAAGTCTGGTTTAAATTGGAGTTTAACATTTTGAAGACCACCTGAAACACTAAAACCTAACCAAGACACACACGCACCCACGCACGCACACACACACACACACACAGACATGCGCGCTCTCGCAATATCCCCCTACTGCTTTTCAAGCCGGGGGATAAAAAGGAATCTGCTGTCATGATATCCCCCATGGTTATTTTAAGCTAGGGAGATAAAAATACATTGGTCCTTGGACCGCATGTGTCGCCTGCCATCGCAGTTTGCAATGATAGGTCTCATTTGACTTTTAACCTTGGCATGTGACCTTTGACCTCATTAACAAACGAGGGATCCAATGTTGCACCTATGATTCAAGTTTGATTCCAATTGAACTTCAACTTTTCAATTTTACATTTTCAGCCTATCTTACAACTTGACCTCACATGACCTTTGACCTTGGTATGTGACCTTTGACTATGTGACCTTTGACCTCATCAGCAAATGCAGGATCCCATGTTGCATCTATGACTGAAGTTTGGTTTTAAATCCATCAAAGTATGCGGATATTACAAGCAAATGTTAACCCTTTTTTTCACAATAGACAACAACAGACAACAGACTACAGTGGACAATGTCTTCCTGCCTTAGGGCAGGCGACACAAAAATGACACCCAGGTAACACTACAAATTCACTGACAACATTTCAATAGGGGTTTCTTTTTGGATAATGCTATTTAGTGATTCGCTGTATGATGTACTTACTTAATGACATGGTTGAGAACATGTAAACAGTAGACGTGTCTCAGTTCTTCAGCACTCTTGTGGTTTCTGTCTGTATACAAGAAGTCCTGATCATAAATGAAAATGAGAGAATGCAATTTTCTGTTACACAGTTACCTGCACTATGAGCACTAATGCTAACACTAACACAGGGTTTCCCAACCTTTTTGTCCCGAGACCCCATTTCTTGACACTTAGCTTGCGGCGAGCCCCATTACTCAAAGTAATATATTCTCAAAAAGAAATTTGACCAGTCAAGGAAAAATTGAAGGTGTTGTGGCGAGGTACGTCAGTGGCAAGATAATTTTTCAAGCCAGGGGAAGGGGCTTGCAACAAAGTCGCCTATATTCTACCTTAAAATTTCATTTGTGTCATTTTAAGGGCATGGTGCTCTCCATTCCTAAAACAAGTGCACACAAAGTGTGCAAAAATACCACTAATTTCATTACAATCATGTTCATTTTTGGTCTTTTAACAGTTCTGCAAGTGACAACTTACACTGATTTGATTAATCAAACACTGCAAAATTGGTTTGGCTTGCTTGACATGACTAATTTCATTATAGTCGAGTTCAATTTTGGTCTTTGAACATTCCTTTAAGTGAGAAATTATATTGATGTGCGCGTGAAGCGCACGGAAATTTGACTAATCAAATACGCATTCAATTGATTAATCAAAACAATGCAAAATCAATTTGGCTTATTATTTGCCAATTCTGTTCCTGCCTTTTGGACAAGTACTTTCATTTTCATTTAAATTAACTTCGCGACCCCCTTCTAAAGGGTCCGCGACCCCTTTTGGGGTCACGACCCCCAGGTTGGGAAACCTTGCACTAAAACCTATATGCACATCTGCCACTCTGAGAAAAAATAACTATCTAAATCAAGGTATTTTATTGTTTCTAAATAAAAAGTTTAGAGACAACAATTCCAAATATTTAATATGCAGTTGTTACAAATTTACAATTTGGTCCCCTTATAGGTTTTTTATGAGTATTTGATTTATTCGGACAATGTCCTGGATAGCCCAAGAAAGCCTTGACAGGAAGCTTATTTCCATTGGGGTCCATTTTACCGGGACGGAATTTGGACAGCCAGGGGTATCACCCTAATATTTTCGACACTGACTGTGATGTGCATGCACAGGTATGACTCTCTGTACATGGGACTGACGGCTTAAAGTCCCCTCCGAAGGACAGGGTATTATCACGGTTCATTTGCCCAAGTCCAACTGGGCAAATGAATCATGGGGAGAGCGAATTCCAGTTTCAATCAATAGCTCTTGTACAGATTAAATCCAGAATTTAGTACCCGATTAAATCCCTGAAAGTGGTCCCGCCGGGAGTTGAACCGGGGACCTTTAGCTTCAAAGGGCTAATACCCTAACCAGTGTGCCATGCGATCTCCCACACTTTAACCCATTACCCGGACCTGTGTTAGGCAATTTCCTGGGCCTCTTACACCAAGGATTTTAGCGGTAAAAATTGGTCTCTTGCAGCATGCAGCCAGCACAATTTTGTGGACAGACCAGACAATATCGGTTGAAGTTTCATTGAAAAACAGCCTAGAGGCGAGACATTGTGTCTAGAAATCAAGGGCAGGTTCCACCCAGAATTGCTATGTTTCCCTAGCTCAGCAATGGTTCAGCTTCATTGCACTAAAACAATGGAACCACTCAAGCAAATCCGGGCTACTTCTAGCCCAAGTTTCCAGGTATAGAGTTAAGGCCCTACTAGGCGTCTTCAGATGAGGACTGTAAACTTAAAGTTGACATCATAATTTCAAATTTTTTAAGGTTTAACTTGTAGTTATTGCCCATGTGGACACACTTGTGGTTTACTAAATTTTAAGTTACTTGAAGTTTAAACCACAAGATTTCTTATGGATTAGTTGTAGTTAGTATGCTACCCGGATTTGTTCGTTGTTGTTATGGCCCGTGCAGACAGGCTTATCAACATGTTTGAAGTTTAGTGTGACCTCGCCACGATTTGCTTTAACTTCCAGGTCAGATTTTCACAGCATTGTGTGGGTGGGTCACCATTTTTATTTACCAAAGCGATGGACTACACGTGTTAGTACACTCCGGCTGCCAGATGATCGATACAAATAATTTACATTTTAATTACATTTTAAGATAATATTATTTGTTGAGCTTTTATGCAGGGAATTACTTAAATGCTTCATCTACAATGGATTCATTTGATGCATAATAACTGAGAATAGAGGCAAGCAATATTGCTCTCAAATGAGTGCTGTTGATATTATGCCTACTGTCCACCATGATTTTGTTTCGCGGGGTATTTTTTGAGCACTGCCACAAAAATGCAACTGGTCATGATGGTGCACCTGCAGGCGGAGTGCCCATTTCTCTGTCTTTGGCGTTTGGGCCAGACTCCCTCATATAATGTTGCTGGGGGGGGGGGTCGCTACTTCTCCCACACAGTGAGTCTGTTTTGCATTCCCAGCATATGCCAGTACCCATTTATACTCCTGGGTGGAGAAAGGCAAGCGAGGTAAAGTGCCTTGCTTAAGTGCACAACAAATTAGCGACAGCGGGGCTCGAACCCAAAACCAAACGCTTATGAGGCGAGCGCTGATCCAACTGACCACATATGCCACAGTTCACCGATAGTGACCCACTGTACTTTCAGTTCTTATTAATGAGTAAGCAAGACACTCATTAAGTCTTCAAGCTGTCACAAATTAAAGCCTGTGTGGATTGCTGGTCAAAGTTACTGGATTAAAATTTTATTATCAATGTTACATTATCACTGATGATTACGCTCCTTCTGAAAATGAAAGTTGAAACTCGGTACTCTAATCAGTAGATTATCACACCCTTAAAGGTAATTACATTTACATAGTGTCATGCCGCTTGCCGGGCAAGTCGCTTGGAATACGCCACTTGCAAGATTGAGCTATTATAGTCAAGCAGCGCTATCGCTTGCCCTAAGTCATGAACGGCACTGCTCCAGAGTTGAATTCAAGTCACCTCAATGCGATTTGCCGCTTTGGGCAAAGCGGCAGCCCGCGTGGCAGGGAGATCGATTTATTGGCTTGACGCTTTGCCGCTTGGGTCACCGCTAGAGATTCTGAAATGGTCGCGTAGTGACGTAAATTTCATCATCAGAGCGGCAAAGCGGCAAGTGGCATGACACTATGCAGCGGCCTTTACACAGTAGACTACACTCTCAATACAGCATATCATTACCTGATAGGAGTTCATGACAGAAAACAGCTCCTCCTGATAGGGTGAAAATATTTCTCCGCCCTGCAGAAACTCCTCATTTACTCTCCTCCACTGTTCAGCTATACGCTTTCTCACCTGAGGCAGAAAGAAAGATGAAAAACATGCATAGAAGTATACATGTACATTTAAGAAGATTCTTGAATAAAAAATCCCATCTTCCTGAAACACAGATTTCACATTCGATATGCTAAGTATACTTACTTCAGGGATGTAAGTGGGTTTTAAATCATTAATTTCCTGAAAATTGATCCGGCCCTTGCCCCAGCGGCCAAACGCATGTGCGCAACGCTAAACTTTTATGCAAGAATCGTCCAAATGAAAGGCTACAGAAAAAAGGGGTATATCCCCCTACCAAAAAGTCATGGGTATGCTTTTTATGCTGAAATAACATCATCCAAGTCCATATTTTTTGTTATTATTATGGCCAAATTTCCGGAATTCCAGAAATTTTCCAGAAGTCTTATATCCCTGTTACTTCACAGACTTCACATGTAAATTTTGGTGGGACAAACCTGCGGATATAAATACTACCTCAAATAGGAATTTAAAAAAATCATTAACTGAAACAGTGCATAATACAAGTTTCCACCAAATTTTGTGATCAGAAAAACTTTATAAAATTGGTGATTTTATTGGCTGGAATGGCGGCATTTGGAGTTGAAACAAGCAACTTCATAAGAATTGTCATTATCATGTAATTAATGTTACCCTGTTATTCTCACAAATAAAATGCAAATTAGCTTAGCATCCCAATTATAAATATGCTAATTTAACCTTTGGCTATCATCCTAGCAAGCCATAAGTTGATCAGCCACTCAATTAGTATAGTAATTGCTAACATTTGAACCAAAGTATTCAAATTAGCTAATTTGTTATAATTACAAATATGGAGATCTGATCTCGCAGTGGTAAAGCTGACATTGGCCTAGCATCTTCTCAATCTTCTAAATCTGTTGTGGCAGAATAGTTCAGATATACAGCCTTGAAATCATTGAAAGGTCTAATGACAAAGTCAAAAGATTCCTGCCATTCATAGCCATGGAAGTACAGTCTCATCATTACCATCTGCCACTTCATTGTTAAAGAGACACTGGCACATTTGCAAAATAGTGCATCCTCAAGATTTTTCAAAATTGAAATTTTTGCATGGTTTGTAAAGCTTTTATTTACATTAGCCCTCACCTGAAATGATTTAGACCAAATCAGCGCCCTTATGGGTAAACAGAACAATTTTATAATAAAATGACTGGTGATATTTATTCAGCAGACAATGGAAATGGCGTTTAACACAAGAAAACACACACTGGATTTGATTCCCACGACATGCACCCGTTTAACCTTTGTGGCTTTAATATCAATGAGTACTAGTCTATGATATTCATGTAATAGACACATTTGTTGATTAAAGTTATGGCAAACTTAAAGGTCCCAGGAAATGCAAATAGAATTGAAATTTGATGTGGTTTGTGTCAAGTCTACAAGGAGGGATCAGAAAGCATTCAATATTTGGGTTGGTGATGACATCATTAGTGAAACTATTGATTTTTCAGAGAGTAATAGAATTCCAGGTGACTGGTGTGAATCTATTCATGACACCCGACTGAAATCAATAGTTTTCACTAATGATGTCCACTGGAGTGTGTCTATTTTTTTCTGGCGCCTTTTTATTGGAATGGAATGTCCCGTAAGATTTGTAGTAGGTTTATCATCTCCTTTCCCTGGACCTTAAAAGTTAAGCCTACAAATTACCTAAATGTCTTTACCCTCTTATTAATGTCTATCTGATTTTGGGTATATGTCACTTTCATGTGTAAAAATGTATCTTCTTCTTGCAATGGCCTAGACCATCATCATTTGCAAAGCAATTTGAAGAAATTTCATATTTTGTGAAAATGTGGCCATTGTAGTTAGGGAGCCACGGATCCTTGAGTAAATATTTTGGCCCGGGCGGCGCTAAAAATTTGGTGACTACATTCAAGTAGGGGGAACATCTTGGGCATCCAAGAAAACTGATGTTGGATTATTTGCAACGATTGCGAAAAAATAGAAAAATCCAAGATGGCGTCAAAATGGCCGCCGATTTGACTAACGAAATGATTTTAGCCGTAACTTTCGATTGCAATCTTTAACTGGAACGCAATTTTATGTCAATCCTCTTGAAAGAGAATTAAATTAGCTACACGCTGATATAAAATTTGTGCGTTTAAGAATTATTTAAGGTACATATTGAGGACAAATCACATGTTTGGCATTTTTTTAACCAAAAAATGAAATATTCGTATCTAATGTTTCCTTTGATTATGGCCAGAACCTAATTATCAAGTAAGAAGCCAATTTTTTCTACAAATTTGACCTAATAAACATGTGTCTCATATCAAAATTAACAGTTACATTTATTCAGAAACGGAGTTGTTCTGTAACGAAGGTCATAAATCAGTTACACAGAGAATTTGGTTTACTGCGCAATTTTTACTAAAAGTGATCATAATTTTTTTTGATCATGCAGAAAACTCATGATCAAAGCCCCACTTGATTACCAGTATCACTGTTAAATGTTCTTTAAAAACGTCGTTTTGACTGTCAGCCCGGACTCGAAACGTGCAAATACCTGTAAAAAGGGACTCGAAACGGACAAATAACTGTAAAAAAAACTGTTGTTCCCGCCACTCTCCAAGAGAAGTATTGAGAAAATGGGAAATTTAATTTCCAGTACAATCAATTGGTTCAAACATCTTTCAAATCCGCGGCTTATACAGAGGTTCGTAAAAAAATGGACCCTGCTTGTGTCGCTATTTTGAATTATTTAAATACCCAATATCAAACATAGTGGTGCAATCCGAAACCTATTTCATGTTCTTATCTTTAATAATTTTCTGCATTCTAGGCCGAGCTACATTCTTTTGAATTAAGTAGTTGGTTTCCCCCTCTCATCCATGGATAACCCATTTGAATGCACGGCGGCGCCAACTAACAATACTACCCAAAATGAATAGGTATGTCATGTTTTTTTCAAATAAAGTGGTATCCTTAAGGTGTAAAAGACATAGATAATGGTATAGTTTTATTTGCAACACTTTTTTTTAAAGAATGTTGGCATATTTTGGTCCTACAAATAGAGACACCTAAAACCGCAAAAAGTTTCACCGATTTATGTTCCTTCATATGGTATATATGATTCTTCTTTCAACTCCTCCAGAAACGATACTGATTATCATTGCAGTTACTTTTTTTCAAATGATTGTAAATGATATGCGGACGTAGAAAACTTAAAGAGGGCATCTGAGGTAAATTGTGACCTAATTTTATGGGATTAAATAGCTTCACATTTATTCTGCTAAGTCAATAAATAGCCGAATTTCTTCTGGACAATGATTTCCTTTTTAATTGTGAATCCGTTGGACATCGCGCAACCAGTAACTTTATCCAAACGACTGTAGCTCGATCTATTCCTTTACCGATTTGAATGATCTTTGCAGCAATTAAAGATAATGAACTACGTTTTCAGAGAGATGCCGCATATGTTAGATATATTTTACTTAAATTCAAAATGGTGGAAGACACAATCGGGTCCAGTTTTTTTTTAACTTACCCTTAGATGGCCAATAGACTCACAAACTACGAACTTCCATTTCAAATTTCTTTCTTCGTCCACGAGATTTTGCTAGCAAATGATTTTTTGTTAAATTGGCACTATAGACTATATACTCTATAATGACTAACTTTTGTTGGTCAATGATATTGAGACTCTTCAGCCACTTATTCTTTCATGTAGGATCGCAAATCCTTTTGGATACAGGTGTTGTCTTGGAATACACGAGAAAAAAAAAACGCATGTGACATTAGGTTACAGTAGGGAAATAGCTTTTTTTTGGTTTTTAAATATGTAATTCGCCACTAGCAATATCGCATATTGCTAGCCCAGCAATTTATATATCAGTGTAAATTGCAAAAATGCGCTCCTAGATTTTTAAATCTATATTAAAAGACGTGTCTCCACCATATGATAGTACATCAAACTGAAGGAATAAATGCTTCAAAATAAATAAACTACATTCCGTTTATCAGAAATGGGAGTCTTTTAATTAGGATCAGGACAGCTTTTACGCCTTAATTCCAATATAATTGTCGGCTCGTCGCACTGAGCCGAGGAATTTCGTACTATATGGGATAATTTTCGGCCCTTTTGGGGATTTTTTCTTGTCTTAATTAATACCCCCCCACCCCCATCATCCAAGCATACAGGGAACCATACAAATTTCTTCTGGTTTGCCTTGACATTTTGAGATTTTCATAAGGTGTTTTTTAAGTGTTCTCTGCGTGCTTATATTGGTTTTTGAGGGATATATTTTTGGTCAGGTTTATCTTCAGCCCCCCTATATGTATGTACGTGATAGGATTTTTGAATGTAAGAACCTACCACATCTTTCCTGGGATGTCGTTTTATTGTCTGTATGTATTTTGATTTTGTCTCTTTTGTTTTGTGATAAAAAGAATTACTAAGAAAAAATAATATTATGAATCACAAAAAGCGTTCATTCATTCATTCATTCCATTCATTCATTCCTTCATTAATTCATTTATTAATTCATTCATATATTCATTCACCACTGCACTGTCATGAAATAATCATTTTCAAATCTCTAGCTTTGTTGAAGACTTACTCTGTATAGGTTATAGGTGCACAAAAAAGCTTAAAAATCTCAATAACTGCTTTATAACTTTGTTTCGTAATAACTTGCTTTTTGATATATCGAATACTCCTTACCCCTGATATTTTTTAATACTGCCATCTTCGTATTGATATCAGGTCAATTTGTGTAATATCGCATGCATTGGTATAATGGTGTTGACCGTATTAAAGACAATAAAATATAAAAATTCCTTTTTTTAAAAATATTTTTCTTTTTTTAAAAATTTTTTAACCTTAATTTTCTACCCTTAACATCCTTAAACTATACCAAATTTGGTATCATCTTGTAGCACATTTATTGGATTTTAATATGACGTAACGCACTATTTTTGAAAGGATTGTAATAAAAGTTATGCATACCAAAAGCTTTTAGGTAAAAAGGCACCATTTGGAACCCATCCTTGGATTTTTATTTTTTTCGCAAGAGGCCCCTTGCGAATTGAAAATACAGTTTTGTACCTATAAAACTGTATCAAAACACGTTGTATCAAATTGGTATCAAATTTGGGCTCAAAATGGACACTTTTTATTATATGCAAACCTGTAATCAAACTATCAAAAATTGTAAAAATGTTGAGTCCATTTTGATACCTGTTTTGATATACTCTACTGAAATTTGTGCCATTTGATACAATTATTTAAAGGTTAAATTTTAATAATTTTTTAGGTTTTTTCTTTTTTTAAATTGAAACTTCTGTTTTTTCTAATATTGCAGTTATATAATGTAAAATTTCACTATGTCCTTTTTTATTTACATATCTTGAAAGCCAATTAATTAACAAGTTTGCTATAAATTCATGTGTTCCCACCTACTGTATTCATCTTAATATCCTACAGATTTAGGTGTATCTAAATTGTATCAAATCAATTCTTTAAATCATCAGGTGTAACAATTGTTCAAATCTGGTGTTCAAATGGTCAGATGTATCAAATTGTATCAAATTCGGTCCGGTGATCAAATTGTTTCCGGTGTATCCATGGTGATCCAAAACTCATCATGGTGTATCAATTGTAATCAATTGTTCAGTGTATCAAATGTTCGGTGTATCAAATGTCTCCAAACTCATCAGGTGTATCAATTGTAATCACTTGTTCAGGCGTTCAATTGTAGAATTTTTCAGGTGTTCATTGGTATCAAATTCCTTTCGGCTGATGACTTATTTTAAGAATATCACTCAACTTGGTGATACATTTGATACACTGAGAATTATTTGATACACCTTAGAACCATTTGATACCCTGACCAATTTGATACAATTTGATACAATTTAGATACAAAACTGAACAATTTTGATACAATTTGAATACAACCTAACAGATTTGATAAAATTTGATACACCTGAACAATTTGGATACAAGTTGATACAATGAACGATTTGATACATTTGATACCACCTGAACAATTGATACAATTTGATACACCTGAACAATTTGATAACCTGAACAATTGCTACCAATTGATACACTGAAACCAATTTGAACAATTTGATACACCTGACAATTTGATTACCATGAACAATTTGAACAATTGATTCACCTGAACCCAATTGATTTACAATTGATTACACCTGAACAATTTGATACAATTTGATACACCTGAACAACAATTGATACACCTGAACAATTTGATACACCTGAACAATTTGATACCCCTGACAAATTTGAGAGCTAGACCGTACCTAAAAAGAATTACGTGGTGGCGTAATTAACACGGCCCCCACACAGAGTTCACAGGAAAAAAACATGCCGCACCAGAAGTAATCATTACTCCACACCATACAAGTTACAAGGTTGTTGCACTTTGGCTGTGGAGTGGACTGATTTTTTTGTAGCAAAAATTAGCATCATTAAACCTAACGCGGCCCAGACGCATGCGGTGCACGAAAAAGTGGTACGGTCGGGAAAATGTTTCTCGTTGCATCTCGGCCGTCAACTATTTTTGTCGCGCAATGACTCTCATTGCACCTCATTGCATATGGGCCGTCTTACCGGAAAATGACGCGATGATGTTCCTCGTTGCATCGGGCCGTCTTCTGGGAAAATGCACGTGTTCCTCGTTGAATTCTGGGGCCGTCTGCCGGAAAATGCACGCGATGTTCCTCGGTGGATCTGGGAAGTATTCCTGGGAAAAATGATGCGATGCTTTTCACTGCGGCGCGCGCGAAAGTAGCAAAACCGGTATGACGCAAGCGTTAAACCTAAAAAAACTTCAATACGCAGCGCGTACACCTGGGTTCAATTAAACGAAGTGAACCCGGGGGGGCATCACCAATGAATGCTTCATTTTCACAGCTGTTTAAGAATAACCCATAAACAACATGGACCCAGAGAGTACATGCATACAGGCTCTGAACATGATGAATTTCTATCCTTGGCCTCCATCAAACCTATGGAAACTGAACTTGCAAGTCATGGAAAATGAAAAGGCAATAATTGAAAAAAAACAAACCTCGTGCCATTTGAAAAAGGCAGTGACTTTTTACACGGCTGCCGTGTACCTAAACCCCAGAGACTAATTACACGGCACTTCCGTTTTTTCTGTCAATCAACATGTGTTTGGCTCCTTGATTGGCGGCTCCAATGTACCTTTATAGGCATGCATGCTCAATAAAAATTCACACAGCTTAAAAAAGGCCCAAAATAACGATTGAAATATTCCATTTAAGTATGTAATCTTTCATCACCTAGCACAAAGAAAATTTACTTTCAATGCGAACTGCTTTTGAAGAGTGTAGAAACAATCTTTGCATACATCAATGCGATTCATTAATTGTGACTATTCCCGACAATTTAGTTTCCCGCGTTCATAACAAAGGAATCCATAAAAATCAAGTCTTATTAACACATTTGGATAGTAACTCTAGTTTTGATAGTAGGCCTAAATTGGAGATGTTAGTGTTTTTTGTACAGGTTCCACAGATAAAAGACCAAATCGCCCAAAGCACTTTTAACTAATTACAGGAGATTCTATGAAATCACAACGGTCACATGACTGAGGCAAAGGCAAACTAACAATTCTTAGACCAAAGACGGGATCTAAGTCGCCTCTTTTAAAATAGTTGCTACCTGCAAAATAAAATGTAAAATAACAGTTGACAATAAATAAAAATGATTTAAAATACACAAAAAACAAATAAAGACGATGCTAAATTTACAAAAAAAATAAAATAAAAATCATAAGAATTAAAATAATAAAAAAGACAAGAATAAAACGAAGATAATAATCAAAAAAATTATTTAAAATTTTAAAAATAAAAAAATGCTAAACTACAAATAAATACGACCCAAAATAAAATAGATTAAAAGTAAAAAAAAGACAAGGACAACAATAAATTCAAAGTAATAAAAAGAATCAAAAATAAATTACAAATTAAAATAAAACGACAAATAAATTTTAAAATATAAACGAATACAAATATAAAATAATAATACCCTACTCAACTATATCAAATTTAAAGCAATCACAAAAATCCCACGATAAAATAATCAAAATAAATGAATAATAAACATAAACAATGGTATATTCCAAAAAAAATAATTAAAAAAATACTATACTCCTGAAATATATAAAATAAATTTATAAAAATATAAAAAACTTAAAAAAACAGAATAGTTAAAAAAATCAAACACAAACGAAAAAAATGTTAGATATGAGTTAATAATTGGGCATGATGATTACTTATTATGCTAGCAATATAGGTGGTAGAATGTTCAATGCGTAAAATAAGCATTTTTTAGAGCCCCTCAAACTTCAAAGTCCCGACCTCTAGCCTTATTATTCTATTCTCTACCTAACGATTAAGCCATCACATCCCATCATACAGGGCTGCCGGGTCACGTGACATTTCATACACGGCCGCCGGGCAGCTTTTTTGCTGTGTATGTAGCCTCGCAGTGAGGCTCCCTACAATCTACATACCCTGCTGCCGGACAGCTAACAAAACCGGACCTCTATACAACCCGGCCGTGTATATAGTCCTTTGCCTTTGAAAAATGTCCAAATGCAATCTAAAACTTTCATTCTCGGCTGCTTGAAATTTTTTT
>JAMKCH010009844.1:0-62504 GCA_023653785.1 Ophioderma brevispina | reverse complement strand
CAGGAGCCATGCAAGACAGAACTGTAAATACCACGTAAAAGCAAAGCTGGCAATCTGTACATGCCTGGTTTTAATACATACTATGGTAAAAGTAGATTTGGTTATACAGGTGTATACTTGGAAGTTATTACAATTGATAGCTGATGCAAAAAAATTTCATGTCTTTCAAATCACCGTTTAAAAAGATCTGAAATTATGCTAGTGTAACTTGCCATTCGTATAAGTTCTTCATCATTACGTTAGGTCGTCCGCTGATATCGGAAAGACAGATTGGCCGCAGAATTGTGTGTGTTGTGTGTGTAGTTGGCTGGGTGTGTATTTATGATGTGTGTGTGTTAACTCTTTGTGGTTTCGGTATTAAAATGTGGCGCAGGGTCGTGGTGGGTTTACGGTTGAGGAAGTCGGGGTTCATTCGGGGATCACTTGGTTCTTAGAACCAATATAATCGGATGAGTTATTGGGACTGTTGTCCCTATTATTTTCATTTACGATTTACAATTTCAGTAAATGTCTTAACAATTGTATATAATTATTACTATTAGTATATCAATCTATTTTTGTATGAATTTCTATTTATTATAAATAATCAAATTATGCTTATATCATGTCTTTTATCCATCTCTGATTTAAAATCCCTGTTGTTTTTTTAATGCCGTGTTCTTGTTGATAGGTTAACTTGTTGAAATATTGTGAAATATAAAACTAATTATAAATAATTAAATAAACAAATAAATAAATACGATACCACCATCACCACCATCCACCACCAAACACCACCACCACTCCTACTAAATAACATCGTACAGCCTGTAAAAATGGTACAATCGCAAACCGATTTTAGTTTAATATTATATCACACCTTGGCAGTTGTTTTGTACATCGAATTGAAAAAAAAAACCTATTAGGCTTGCAGTATTGTTTTGTTTCATCTCCTTGCTCATTTCAATAACGAGATAACTCCAGTTTAATGCGGAACATAAGTTGTGCCCACTCTCTGATTGACGCGAAAAAGGTTGGAAAGAATAGTTAAACCAAGTTATTCAATTTGATCAGATATGAAATTCTTTAAAAGGCGATTAAGTTAACATAAAAGAAACTTAAAAATCACAAAAGTTAAATAATGGTGAAGTTATCTTCAGTAAGTTCTGATTTAAGATAAAGCGTATCAACAATTCGACATACAGTGCTTGTTAGAAGAGGAAACCGGACGCTACAGCCACGGAGGAGAGCGTTTTTTACTGTCTATGAACGCACTGCCTACGACACTTGATACCTTGCATTCAAATTCACTTTTTTATGGACGTCTGACAAGTAGTTTAATGCACCAAAGTAGGGACTATTTTTAACCTTTCTTTGCATTTTGAGTGCTTATTTTGGTTGCAATAACTATCCTTCTGGCATGTTTTACAGATACCAATTATTAATAAATTCAAGCGACACTTCATTGACGTATTGTTATATTTATGAAAAGAGATGTTATATTGATATGAGTATGTTTACAACTTAAAGCTTTGTGGATAATCTAGACTTCCTTTACTTACTGTAATCTGTGTTTTATTTCTGTTGTCAAGTTGCAATCTTCTACGCCTACTACTACTCCTGCTGCCTGCTGCTGCTGCTGCTGCTGTAGCTGTTGCTGCTGCTGCTGCTGCTTTTTCCACGACTACCCCTCCGCCCTTTTTTCAAGATTCCTGGTTTTTATTGTTTTAGATTTTAAAGGTGGGGTAACCTATCTATAATCTTTCCTTCCGTCCAAAATCGAAGATTTTAAAAGTGACTCAGGTTATGATGTCGTATTATCTGGTTCCACCATCATAACAATAACTGCAGGAGCTCAATGTGGTATTAGACTTGCCCTTTTATCTTTTTTTTTTATTCAGATTCATTTATTTCCGATTCGAAGCTCTAATGCCTTCTGTTTTCCACCAGAGGGTGGTTTGAGTCACTCCCCACTGGCACCAGTTTTTTGGAGAATTTTCCACCTCAATAGGTCATGTGACGCATAAAAATCATATTCTTAACACATAAAAACCCTGACTTTTACACCATTTTAGCGCCACAAAGCGTATATTAGGGAATTTTTTGCAATGATGATGAAATGTCTTGGTGGTTACCCTTAAACTTTTGGAACACTTTTTTAATCCTAACGTACTGACATGTGTTTTATTACATCGGTTATAGGCACTTGCTATGCATATGGGATTGATTCAAAACCCCTCTGTGTTTCCACTGTACTTTTTTGTAATATGTTGACATTTTAATCTTTGATTAGCGATGCATAGATGACACTATTTGTTGCAATAAACTAGTACTACTACTACTACTAACACTACTACTACTACTACTACTACTAACTACTAACAACAACTACTACTACTAACTACTAACTACTATACTACTACTAGTAGTACTACTACTAACTAGTACTACTACGCTACTACTACTACTACTACTACTACTACATAACTACTACTACTGCTGCTTGCTGCTGCTGCGGCTGATCTGCTGCTGCTGCTACTACTGCTAACTACTACTACACTAGCTACTAATAATAATAATAATAATAATAATAATAATAATAATAATAATATAATAATAATAATAGTAATAATAATAATAAAATACATATAAATAATACTGCATGGCTAATTTTTCTCATTTAACGATACTTTGGACCCTTTATTTTGCTTATTGTAGATGTTTTCATTATGCGCTTCTATCAATGATCAGTAAGAAGAAAAGCGTCAAGCAAGTACGTACCTACGTCATAATTTCCCACAATACAATGCAACTTTTTAAAGAAATACATAAGGTGTTAACATTCAGTCGGAATGGCTGGCCAAATCGTCACTGCATATATTTTTAAGCTTATCAACAAAATGTAGTGCGGATTTTTGATATCTTTTTCAAATAAAGAATATTGAATTAATTAAGAATATTATTATTTTTTTCTGTTGGATGATAATTCAGGTTTTTTCAATAATTTAAATTTCGATACAGAAATCAAAATTGTTGACACATAGAATTTTTTTATAATGTTGTGGTTGCATTAGTTCTGAAATTAGTTATCCTTTCTCGTCTCAAAACTAAGACCCCGAGAGGATGTTATAAAATTTCTTTTTGGTATTTCTTATAATTTGGTGAACGTATGTACGTACTTGTACGTATACGTAAAAGTACGCTATCATAATACGAGTGCGTTGTTGTTAATTACTTGGGCTTCTCGGACTCCTCCCGATAACAGACAATATAATCCAGATATTACCGAGGCTACTTTTATCAGTAAAATTGTTATAAATGTAAAACAAACTATCGCCGATAACTCGGATTACTTCACGTTCGTGCTTCAAAACAGGGTATCCATAGCGCCCTCGGAATCGCCATGTTCGTAATTGGCATTACTGTACCCCGTACTGTACATACGCATTAGAATTTAGCTTTTTTTTACCTGCTTATTAAAACTGTAAATGTCAGTATAAATGTTTAGCTCTTTGACGTATTAAAATTTAACTGTAAAAAAAGGAATAAAGGTTACTTTAAATTGAAATTTGCCCAGGTTTATATTACCTGAACTTGAGCATTTTTGTAAAAAAAAACAAATCGAAGGGGGAGGGTTCACCTACCCCCCCATGTGAATGTTTTTTTGTTTTTGTTTTTTGGCTGTCTTGATACAATATAAATGATATCTTTATTTTTACACTTACAATGCTTACTTATTTAATGTATTCGTCACCTTACAATTAAATGGTTCTTACAACTACAATTAAAGGTCTTATATATCATTCATTTATCCATTACCTTACAAATAAAGGTCTATATCATTTCATTTATCCATGCCTTACAATTAAAGGTCTACATCTTTCCATTTATTCATTATCTTACAATTAAACGGTTCTTTACCTTTCCAGTTAACTCCTCTGTATCATTTCACTATCATTACCTTATAATATAAGGGTTCTTTACCTTACGCTTTAAGGTGTTTAATCATACACTACCTTACAATTTCAGAGTTTTTGGTGTATGGCCGTTGCTACTCAGTTTGATCTTATAGTTTTGGTGGGTTTGTTTGTTGCCTTTAAAACAAAGGTATTATTGTGGGTACTAAAAGTTGGGCTAAATTGAATTGTGTTCAAACGCTAAATGCCTTGGAACTGTAAATAGTGGAGTGTGGATAGTGAAGTGGATCGGCACTTTAGAGATTAGTGGCTGAAATGACGCTGAAATGGTAACGTAGGCCAATATATTGAGAGTACTGACTTTTGGATATAAATAAATACAATCCCATTTTTAACATTGCAAAAATGCGAACATCCTCTTCATAAATTTTGTCTCAGGTTGATGTTTAATCAAATATAATTATGTGTCTGAATGAGGAATTATTTTTATTTAAAATAATGTTCTTTATACAAGCAATTGTTCTTACTCAGCACTTAAAGGTCCTTGTTTCGATCATGTTTGGGGACCTGAATTTATCGGAAGTAGTTTCATTTTGATATCAGATGAAAGGCGTATTTTTCTCATTGTCGTTCTGAATTTCAGCTTTCAGATGCATTTCTTTCTCAGATAAAAAAAAAAGTACCGTTTTAATGGTTAACCATCATAATTAAGCACAGTAGTGAATATGGGTGTTGCACTATGCATTATCTGGCATCAAAACCGCAAAGTTTTGATGGTCAGTGTATACAAGTGCCAGGGTCTCATATAAGTAGAGAAAACGATAGTGCAAAAATCTGAACAAGCACCTTTAAGTACCCACTTAAATTTATCACTATACAATCGATACCAAGATCACACCAAAAATTAAAACAAATAACAACAAACACCGTTTATATGAAACCTCTGAAAGAATATCTGAAAACCCAAACTTCACGCTGACGTAGAGAAAGAAATCACAAGCAATCAATTACGCAATAAAAGCCGTACGCTGAGGTGGGAGGGGAGTGTTTTCTACCGGTGCAAAAAAAAATGCGCGATTAAATCGAAAATGACTTGGGTAATCGTTTTTACATCCTTTGCGTACATTTTTAATCGGGCCCCCACCTTATCCGGGGATATGTTAAGCCGCCAACGTTGAGGTTTTTGGGGGGGGGGGTTAGGTGAGGCCTCCTATACTTTTAGTGATGGTAAAATCATCATAAATTGCTCTTACAGTAAAGCTTTTCAAATTATTGAGATACCACTTCATTTTAAGTTAAATTTATGTTTTTCCCTTATTTTTAGTTCATTCTTGACTTTATAAAGCAAGGTGCTGGAATGTTGGTACTTATTTTGATAGAGGAGACTGGGTGGAAGAGACGCCGTGCTTGTATCCATTGTATACCAAAATTGATATCAAAGAGTTTGGTATGGAAAAAATAATGCCCCCCCCCCACCCCACCACCACCGCTGGTTAACGTGCTACAAAAAATTACCTGGTTAGACGAAGGTTAAGGTCGTCGACTGAATGCCAATACCAATGGACATTTTTGCAAAATTGAGTTTGTTTGGTAATTTTGTGAAGTCGGATGTTTATGCGCACAATTTAAAATATTTTTTAAAGGTGCAACGAGAGATTTCACGTCGTCCATATTTTGCGTTTTTGGTATCATTGCATCATAAGAGTAGCACTCAATCGAATCCCACCTTTTATTTGGTACAGAAACAACATTAAAATGAAATCAAAATGCGATCTTGCATATGCTTATATTTCAATAAAAACTAGGCCTGAATTTTTTCCTAGTTTGCTCCTATATGAAATTGTAAATTTCACATTTTTTGTACCAAATAAACACTTTCCCATCGTTCATCCTTCAGATGTGTTTTTTTTTTTTTTGTCAGCAAGTTTAACACCAGTGCCCAAATCAGAATTTTCACATTTTTGGAACACCTGTTATTTGAAATCTCTCGATGCACCTTTAAAAATATTTTAGTGATTAAAGCATTTTGATTATCGAAAGCAAATAACGCATGTACACTTCATGTTTCCATTTAATGCAAGACCAACGCAAGTACCACTTAGGTTTGTTTTGCGTAATTCTCTCTCTCTCTTTTTTTTCAGTGCAAGACCAACGTAAGTGGCCAACTTAGTGCTACACTTGCGTTGATCTTGCACTGGAAAAGGACAAAGATGTTCAATGCAAGACCAACGTAAGCGCCACTTACGTTGGTCTTGCATACACAAGAAAATACTGATTTCACATACGTTCTCTTCTTTTGTAAGTAAATAAATATTTAATTACCTTTCTATGATAAAATATTTCATTCATATCACACAAATACATTTCCTATTCTATTATGTGCTATAGTCATGGACACACCAGCTGTAGAAGCCAATAGAAACACAAAAATGTTCTTCCGTAAAATTAGTCAAAATGCACTTATTACGTCGGTCTTGCATTCAGCCGACGAGGTAGCTCTAACATAATTGTCAGAATCTGAACATTTTTGGTCACACAGCAAGGAACAACGATTGCCATAGAAACAGTTGAAAGCAAAATCCAGCAGGGAAATCCAGGCGATACGCCTTTTAAGTTACAAGAGGTACGTCGTATACCCTGTCCCGCTTTCTGCTATGGGGTAATTCTAGAAGCATGCACTTTTTTTTAATTACGGATGTGGCTACAGTCAGTTCCTTTTCGCTGCGAATATCAGTTCATTTATTAGCTGGCATTTTAATAATCAATTGCTTTTCCATTCAGATATAATTTTTTTTTACTATAGAGTCAGAACAAAGGAGCCCCGATGTGCATGTTCGTGGCTCCAAAAGACAATACATAAGCATTTTCCTACCTCTAAATGATTGTCATCGATGCTATTTAATTATTTATTTATTTTGTTTGTTTATTTATTTATTTATGTATTTATTTATGTCATTTGTTTATTTAATTTCTTATAGGTATTTATTTTTGTATTTATTTCTTTATTCGTGGCGTTCATGCTTTCATTCAACTCTCCCAGAAACTGATACATTTCGTGTATTAATGTGTATAGAGAAGCAAACCGAGTTATTTTGATTCAAAACTATAGCTCGAGCTATACCCAACCGATGAGACTGCTTTTTTGCAAGAAATTAAGCTCAAAAACAAGTTCCACTGGTAACCACAGTTGGTGCTGATATTGTTCCTCAAATTTCAAAATTGGGGGTCCAATCAGGGTCCATTTTTGGCTAAATATCAAACAGCTAAGAAATTACACTTGCTTGCCTGCATCTTATTCACAAAATCGGCATGGGGATGGAGGTTCTTAGTATAAATGCAAAATGAATTTGGGTGATGTGCGGGGCAAAGCAAAAAGGTGTCATTTTCAACCTCTCTGTGCACTGTTACAAATGTTCCTAATTTTACCAGACTTAACCTTTTTAAATACGGTCAACCCCAATTATTCAATAATCCTTCACGCTTATTACCTTCCCTAACATCCAATTACAATTTGGAACAGAAAAATGTAAATAACTGGCTAAAAAATAATACTAACACATTTTTAAAAAAAGGTAATTTATACGCTGACCGTTATTAATTTTCCGTAATATTACGTTTCTTTTCGGTAACTTACTCTTTTTTTAATGTAAGGATACGAACTATGAAAATCTTTTAACCCCAAAACCTAGAAATGTGTTAAATAACGTCGTAAGTAACGTCATTACAAAAATCAATCTTTATTTTCCCTATCATTTAAAAAATGTTTAAATCACAAAAATAGATTAGGGGACATTTGAATATTCATTAGCTTATATGAGCTCTTATAGTTATTTAATTATTAATATTCATATTTCTTGTTATTCTAGTTTTATTACCCTTCATTTGCATACATTGTATTTCCATATCCTTTGACGGAATAAACCGGAATTCTAAAGGAAACGTTATTTCGGGAGACATTACATGTCTCCCTAACATTCATGAGTACATAACAAATCAGTGTCTCCCTAAGGTAGGATATTGTGATATATATCTATCTGGCTCTCTATATTATATGAAGATATATATATATATATATATATATATATTATATATCATCTATATATATATCTTTAATTTTAAGCATCTGCCTATCAATAAAGTCATGTAGTGTAGTGTATACTAAGGTTTAGGACTTGTAATTTTAAGGCCCTGTTCGAATCTATGTAGGTACAGGTATTAAGTTTATTCATGATGATAATTAATTGGTGGAATTCGAATGTGTACATTACCGTATAAACAAAGTGTATAAACTGGTTTTTAAAATCTTTATTTCTTCAAGTTTTTCCTTGTTTACTTTGCCTTTTTTCTCAAATTTGTTGACCACCTACATGGTACCGTAAATACAACTTTGTATGATTCCATATCTCTACACTGTAAATTTTGTCAGAGGATTGTAATAACTTTTTTTAATTCCTTAATATTGGTTTAAACAATCAAAACCAACACTAACTTTGAAGGCTGAGATTTTTTACGCTCGTTTATTTTAACGTTCCCCTCAATGAGTTCGTATTGTTTTTACGCTCCATTATTTTTACTACGTTCTGCCATGTAGTGAGTCCAGCTGCCCATCAATGCTGTTTTTTACAAGTTTATTTGTAACAGTGTGTATATTAAACAGTCCTTCTTTCTTGAAAATCCTGGTATTGGGAAGCGTTGCTTTTCTATAACCAACATTTTTCACACGGTGAATGTACCCGGATATGACGAACGCATACAAATGTGAAAAAAATTGTCGATACAATAACTGGAAATGCATTCAATCAGTCAAATTTCTCTTACCTTCTGGAATTTTGCCCCGAAACTTCCTTCAGAGTTGCACTTGATCCATCCTCCAAATCCCGAGTCCACCCCTGATATGTGAAATATTCATAACTCACAGTATTGAGCATCAATGATTGAGAAGATGCATATAGTCAAATGTCACAGGTACAGATACTGGTGTAGGTATAAAGAATGGTATAGCGTCCAACTTGGTATTAAGAAAAATTGATCAAAGGTGCATTGAATAATACATAAGGCAAGGTTGGACATAACTTCCTTTCCTATCTTGCAACATTGATATGGCTGGAACCTTGCATCGGGATTCCTCGGTCACCCATGCAAGACTTTGAAGATTAAAATATTCACGGCCTTTTCTTGGAATTCATGACCAGTATAGTTAGAGTGGAAAATATCCTAACCCTCTACCGCTTCCAAAATATAAGTTTCAAACATATATAGCTTTATTGGATATAGTGAGGTTTAGAATCAATAGGTAAAGTACCTATTAAATTAGCCTCATGCTTCTAACTTTAGAGATGTGTCTTTTTTTTCCTCTTCTTTTTCGCCAGAGTCGAGGATTTTAGGTGAAAATATCAAACAAATCCATGTTAAGAGAGAGGGGACAGAATTCTTGAACAGAAGCGAGGGGGGAATTTTCGCTGAAAAAAGGGTTGAATTTTCCTTATTCTCCATGGCGTAAAAAAATGACCGCTCCTTTAGACTTGGACCAAAGCTGCACATTTTGTGACGGTAATTGGAAAAAGAAAAGGTTTACAGTAGAAAAAACTGCTTTGTGTGATTTTGTTTGTTTGCTTATGTTGTATGTTTGTCTGTTTTGTTGGGTTTTTTGTTTATTTGTTAGTTTTTGTTTGTTTGTGATTTTATTTGCTTTCCCCGTTCCATGCCACATTATAAACAATTACACTGTTTAATGTGGAAGGGTCCTCCTTTTTTGCCCACACCGTTAAAACAGTCGCCTGCCTATTTTTTAATGCTGAGGCAACCTATATTTTTTGGTTCTTTATAGGCCGCCATCGCGCGGATGCAAAATTGTACACCTAAGATACACACTGATTAGAATCAGAAAGTCTTTTCAACATCATAATTACTGTCAATATTTGTAATGAACAATTGTAAAAGTTGCATATTTTCTTAAAAATAAAATACAATGTCAGTCAGTTCGCCACATGAATATCAGTGACCATTGATGTACATCCTACGAAATGCCCCAGCAAATAATGGCTCTATTGATATACAGTAAATTCACTCGGCATTTCAGGACAAACCACTTCAGACTCTTGTTTATCTGGAAATTAGAGCTATTGTTATTGCCCATACAGATGAAAAGATTAAATGGTGTTATCACCACCCCGATTTAGATTGAGCTATCTTCGTTCACGAATAAATACCCTCGAGCTTTTGCTGTGAGCTCAACAAACTTTGACCGTATATTTCCTGCATGTATTGGAAAATGAATCGAAGATGAACAAAAGTCATGAAAAAAATGTTGTTTGGCAATTTTGTGACCTAACATCTTTGTTCAGAACCAAGACCTGTAACTTATTGCTGAACCTCATTCTTATTCAATTCGCCACATTTTATGGTCCTGTACAAAGATGTTAGGTCACAGTCTGCCAACAACTTTTCTTGCATGAGTTTTGTTCATCTTCGTTTCCTCATCGCACAAATTATAAAATATACAGTAAGTTAAATCGGTATTTGCGAAAAAATAGCTCGATCTCAAATCGGAGTGGTGATAACAACTGAGATCTTTTTAACTACGTTGGCAGTAACAATGGCTCTGCACGTCTAAATGACAGATTCTGCAGTGCTTTTGTCCTTTGTCTACTGGATGGCTAATGAAAATTAACAGTGCTATTATTTGCTGGAGTCATGTAGTATGATGTACATCCTCTAGTCACTAATATTCAGGCAAGGAAATTGAGATGACATTTTAATCATTTTGAAGAAAAAGGTGGCAACATTGGATACCCACAGTATTGAAAGGTTAAGGTATAATATCTACTGTTTATCTATGCAGAAATTAGTTAGTTCGCCGATATGTGTATAAACCAAATTCCTTATCAGAGCATCTTTTCCCTTTAATGCGATGGCCTGTTATACTGCTCGGTAATACAGGGTGTCCACAAAATGACGCAAGGCACATCTCACTCTTTTGGATGTGAGAACAATAAATAATGACGTGATATTTACATCATGTCATAATGAAGTCTTGGCTTTTGAATACGCTTTACAGCATCCGATTTTGTTGTTGCAATCCAGATAAATCACGAATATTCCAAGAGAGAGTGAAATACCAATTGTGCCACTTTCACAGAATGGGATAAATTAACACAGTCGAATCATGCATGGTGATAGGACACTTTATTGATTCGAAAGAATGCATCCATCATACATTTATAATGCTTGATTTTTTTTTGCTTCATATCAATGTTTCTCTTTCTGTGTAAACATTCCAAAAACATTCCAAAAAATTAATATGTAAAGCACATAAAAAATAGAGCACACTCGGCTGAAAACATATATGCATTATCAAACAATTATAAATTGCACATCTTCCCTTAGTAATACAAGCTTTAACAGTTCTGGAAAATGAACTTCTGTTCCTGAAGCAAATTGAAAATACAAATAACCATAGTTCTGTAATCAAATGTAAATTGCACATTACTATTTAAATGATAATGGAACTATTTCGATGTGCATTTGCAGGTTCTGATATAAAATATTAAATCAATATGCCCTATCAACCTATCAACATCATGTATCCCATTCTGTGAAAAGTTGCACAATTGGTACCCACCCTCTCTTGGAATATTAGCCATATATCTGAATTGCAACAACTAAATCGAATGTTGTGATATGGTGTAAATATTACATCACTATTTCATTGTTTTCACCTCCAACAAGGGCACTCTTGCCTTGCACCATTTTTGTGGACACCCTGTATTCCCATCCGAACGCTTCACTAATTGGATAGCACTCACTGCGTTGACGCTAGCGTGAACACTGGTGACACGCCTTGTGGCAAATTTTTGATATTAATGTGGTTCGTATTAGCCACCACATTTTGATTAAAGTCACTGAGAACCCATTTAGATACAATTTTGACGGACACTGTCCGCTTAACACTCTTAATTAGCTATATTACATCACGTCTCTCCACTTTTCTCCAACCTATAACATTCCCGCTGTCCTAATAATTTCCTGGTAAATCGATTACAGATCATGAGCCTTGAGTCTGGACGAAGGTCTGTGATGGGCTGTGAACATTAAATAATCCCCACGGACTGTATTACCACATTGGTCTTGAGAATCATGTCTGAAATTAAAACAGACAGAGGCGGAAGTAACACGATTGGATGATATGGATGAGTGTGTGCGGACCTTGAGCGATGAGAACATACAAGTTAAAGGGACTAGTGTATGCGGTTGGTAACCATGTACAAAATTGTGAATGATCCCCCACGCTCCAGTACCTAACCTTTCATTTTATAATTGCTTGAGACAACTTCAGCAAGCACAAACATAAAAATAATTTCATTTGTAATTCCTTTTTAAACAAACGCGCATCAAAATTAACACGATTGTTACAGTAAGAGTGTAGAGGCAATAATTTGTTAAAGGTGCAACGATAGATTTCAAACCATCATTTATTGCGTCATATGAAGCGATCTCATATAGATCAGACATTCAATAGATAATAGATTTCTTACCCTGTATTTGGTTACAAGAAGTGAACAACGGAGATTTGAGTTGCTTAAATTTCAATATGAAACATATGGAGACCTTTTCGTATTTGCTCGAATACATAATTAGAAATGTCACATTTTTTTGTACCAAAAAAAAAAAATCTTTCAAATTGGGGATTTTTATGGAAAGATTTACACCGGTGCAAAAATCAGGGCTTTTACAATTGTTAGTTGACACTAAAGCAGAGAGAAGCAGTATAGTAGTAGCTTTAATTGGAAACGATTACCGAAATTTGTTTTCTTTGAAGACACTACCGTCTTCGCTCCAAATCCAGTCGCATTTGTCCCAAAATCCCTCTTTTGGAAAAATCATTATCGTTTTTATTTATTGCTTTTTGGTTTGGTTTATATCCCTTCATTAGTAGCTTACAGTTACATGTAGGCTACACAGTTTCTTCAAAATTCTGTTTACGACAACACGTCTTTTTCTTCCCTCTAAGCTAACAGCTGCTATTTCTGACGCAAAGTTCTTCCCATGCCTTTGTCCCTTTAAGCATCGCAAGCTGATTCTATTTAGAAGATAGCTTCCGTACGCTTTAATTAATTCAATGTCCATTACACATTTTACAAAAGGTGTTTTTCAAACGTTAGTAAAATAAAATAATATTTCTATATAGAGATAACTTTACATTGGCTTCTTTCCCGTCATTTTATATTAAATATCAACCCTCGTCTACCGAAAAGGGGGGGGGGGGGTTACCACCCCCCTCACCGGGTTTTCCCGGCTTGCTAAAACCCCGTTTTGGTGCCAATTATATAATGTAATTGTCAATTGACATGTTACACCCCTTTTCATCCAAAAACAAACATCCACCGGGGGTATAGGTAAGATACAGGGTGATCCCAAAGTCATGGAACCACCCCTTCGGGAGAGAGAGTTTTTTTCGTCAAACATTGCTAAACACAAAACACACGAACATCGACAGACACTTGATTTTAGTACCAATAGATAGCTATGGTCCTCTCTTCCATGATACCAAAAATGGTAGAAATGCCTAGCATTACGTCAATTTTTCGCCAAAACAGTGAGAAAATATCCGGGTTTGCATGCGTTTGTGCTCTAGTTGATGGGAAATGACTAGTTAATACAATGAGAGGCATGTAGCACTTAATAAGGTGTTGAGTCATAAAATTGCGAAATATTAATTTTCCACCCTACATTCAGATTTTCGGAATTTCCTCAACATATGGACGTAACTATGGGGATGTTGGTACCTCTTTTTGATACATGAAAAGAAAAAACTCTAAGCTATCCTTTGGTACCGTACCAAATTTACAGGAACAGGGTGTTCAGTAATGAAAATCACAGGGGGTTCGCTAACACCCTCCCCCCCCCCCTCATTCGGGAGAGAGTTTCTGTTACAAAAAATGGCGCAGGTAGACGAGGGCTAAAAATCTCTTTACATTATGATTTTAAGAGATTTGTTATAAACAGGGACATACGAATAATACTTTCCCCTCTTAGGTATTTTATATAAAAAAAGATTCCTTTTAATGCAAAAATGGGAACCAAAAACCTTTACAAGTTTTATTTAAGAAAATGAGTAATCGTGGGATATAGTTAAAATACGCTTGCTTTTACCCGTCAAGCATTCGTTGTTCTTTAAAAGTGCTTACGGATTATCGACCAAAAACAACAGTTTCAAGTGAATCTTGGCAGGCTTTAAAAATATCGCGTGTTCTCCAAGCAAATGCCAGCGCCCACGGAATTCAACCGGAAATGTCTTTAAAGACATAGGCATAGTAAGGACTGTGATCGATACGAGCTGCCGGCAATCAAGACGAGGGGATTGCATCCATTTTTTACGACCTAGTGCAGAAGATAACAGTATTTATATCTTACACAGATATCAGAGGTTGAAAAGTGGGACACGATAAGCTTCCAGGCAAAATAGTTCAAGCTTGATATTGGCGTAGTTATGCTTGATTTAATGCACTCTGCTGAACGGTCACTGATATTTTGGGGAGGACATTCAATAACTTGGAGATTAAAAATGCATTAAACTATTATAATCGAGTATAAATAGGGCCTTTCTACTCTCTCCCTGATCAACACGCGTACTTAAATGGCAATAAGCAGCCAAATACATGATACTGCTGAAAGCTTGCAATATGTTGTCGTTAAGTACATTTAATACAAAGTGTGTTGCACGCAGTTACAGGCTGTAATCATGGTTCATCATCATATGGAGGTTTTCAAGTTGTAAATGATTTGGGATGCTAGACAAAGGCATGACAAAGATGGTGCAGGTGATGTTCACAATGGATGGATACTCATCTCTCTCTCTTTCTTCAACTCTCTCTCTCTCTCTCCTATCTCTCTCTCTATCTCTCTCTAGATATATATATATATATATAGAGAGGAGAGAGAGAGAGCTAGGATAATAACATAGATTTTCATTGTTGAAATTAAAATAAGCAATGTAACAAAATGTCGTCAGTTGCAGTTTTTAGCCCTTTTCTTTACCTAGCTCTCCCTCATTATCTCTTTCACTCTCACTCTCATTGCACAATTGGCTGTTACCGTTTCATGCGCTTAATTTCAGGTTACCGTTCGTTTATTCTTCGCCATATATTTAATTAGCGTTCTTTCTCTTTCTGCTATTTTCTTCCCGCCTCTCCAACTCTCTATTCTTTTTGTCTGGCAGCGGCATAATGATGAATTCTCCTCTCTTTTTGCTTTTCCCTCTCTCTCTCTCTACTCTCTACTCTCTCTCTCTACTCCTTTCCTTTCTCTCTTTTGCTTTCCTGTTAAAACAACAAACTGCGTAATCTGGTATCTTGTAATATAGATCACAGTTATTTTTGGTCATCATCATTTGTCATCATGTTCCATTTTCCGATTGTTATTTAAAAATGTGATAATGATTTTGGAAAGTATTCTTTTAAAACCAAAACCATGTATTCCTTGTAATGCGGAATTGGTACAATAAAAAATATACTGTAAGAACTTATTTTAACAAACAACAGTTGTGGAGGGTGCAGTCAGGAACAGCTATTTTAAAGCCGAATAGGCATTCTTCTTATCGGTCGCAAACAACAGTGGTTTCTCAATATATCCAGCCAGTGTTGGGTACAACGTCTGGCTGCTTCACTGAATTCGGAAGGTCCTTGTCCTGTGCATTGTTGCTCCAGCATGGGCAGACCAAGATGTCCATTTGTCTGTGGTGCTGTTTCCACAACCCGGTTAGTGTCCTTATCGCTCCAGGTAGCCCACTTCTGCAGGAAACCTTAGATCGGCCAATTCTGGTTCTCACATCTGTTGAGGCATCGCCATTCAAGAGCCCATGAGGAGTCAGAGCTCTAGGGGGAAATCTCCACCATGTTCGATACCATAATGCTACTTGGTTGGTGGCAAGTTTTTCTTTCTACAAGGCGATTCTCTTAAGCAACTCCTTCGAGACTGTTTCAAAGGTTGGACTTTGCTTTAAGAACTCTCTCTCTCTGGATTTGAAGCGGTTGGCAGCAGGTCTATGTCCAGACATAACGCTGAACTGGTGTATTCGATAAGCATTTGGGTTTGAACGTTTACAACTTTATGAAGTCATAGACCGTTTTTCAGCGTCTGCGTCAAGCGTTTGTGAACTGTCCAAAATATCTTTTTAATCGTTGGCTCTAAGTATATTATGTTTGCTAATCTCACATGCAAATCCAATCTGCTTTTTAAGAATTCCTATTTTTCAAATGTTTCAAGATCTCAAGCAAATCCAGAAATCTTCCTTAGTACTTACTAAGAAATATTTCAACTCTATCAGGAGTCTTTTTCACTCTGGTGTGATGAGTGGTTGGTGTTTCTCAGACTTCGGCAACATTTGGGATAACATGATGATGTAACAATTGATGCTTTTGAGTTGCCGTTTTGGTCATAAATTTGGTCCAGTTTATATCCCCTTCATCTTTGTTCTTGTGGTGTTGTGTCCTGCTGCATATTGCCAACTTTAAGCCAGCGAGTTTTTTGGTGCTTTTTTTTGATCAATACCGGCTTATTCCCACCAAATGACGTGATTGTTTTTGGCTGCATTGCAGACTACACATCAGTACAGTAAAGTATAGACCTTTCGACTCCTCTTTAATCTGGAAG
This sequence comes from Ophioderma brevispina, assembly GCA_023653785.1. Lineage (NCBI taxonomy): Eukaryota > Metazoa > Echinodermata > Ophiuroidea > Amphilepidida > Ophiodermatidae > Ophioderma > Ophioderma brevispina. The sequence goes on along the minus strand of JAMKCH010009844.1, from coordinate 45,957 downwards.
ATACGTGAAGTCACTCTTCAAATATATTGCAAAATGTCCTACTAATTTTTCAAGGACCATAGGTTGATATTTTTAGTTTGAAAGAAGGTCTATTTTTATATTTACGTTTCATTTATCACTCTAAAGATAATCATCCCCATAGGTTAAGTATATGACCGAGCTACAGCCTGTTGGATTTGGTTTTGCGATCTGTCCAAGGATTGCTATTTGATGCACGGCGGCTCACCAAAACATAAGTATTACTGGTGTTTCTAATGGTACAAAAGCCTGCGAACGTTATGACTTATTCTGACGCACTGCTAGCATGTCGGTAGTACATTTTGGTATCAATAGAAAAAGAAGGACCGTAGCTATATAATGGTGCCAAAATTACGTATCGAGTGTTTGTAATATTCCATGTGTCGTTAACACCCACCCCCTTCGGTAAGCGGGTAGTCGAGGGTTAAACGAGGGTATTATGATCAGAAATAGCACACGCTTTTTGGACAATGATTTGTTTTGCAGAACGCCGTCCATTTTAAGGTAACGAAAGATCCTATATCCTACTCAAACTAAATTCTTAATTTTAAACATTTTTCATGTATTTTCATGCATAATATTTTAAATTATATGGTGAATTATGTGCAATCCGACACTTTCTGAATCGCGATTTAGTTTTTTTTTCATAATTCCAGATTAATATTCAAAATTATGAAAATTACGTGAATTTAGCAGCTCAATATAGTTTAATGCTATAACTCCAAATCATGGTAGATTATTGAAACAAAATAAAAATTTTCCGTACAAGCAGAGCTCTAATAAACAAATCTGCCAAATGCATTTTATTTGAAGTAACGAACTGTAGATATTGGTGCATCAAATATGACACTTTGGTCCAAAAATAGAAACTGATAATAGTGTAAAATAGTTGTTTAGGATACTCACTGTCAATTACCTCATTCCATGTTTAGTATTGGCAGGCCATTACATACACTACTTTCTTAACCTACACACACAGACAAACAATACTAACCCTTCGTCCAACCAAGGGTTTTTTCTCTACTACGACGTTCACGACCAGGGGGATTTTCGTAATTAAAGAACACATCCTTGTTTGGTATCAGGTGTTAGCTATATCTTTTCCTTCAATAACTACAAACATTATAGTTTTTAACAATGTGACGTCATAGTGACATCATTAATATAACGTAAACGTGTAAGCAAATCTCCAATTCCAGGTTTCTCGACGCATTTTTCGCCATTCCAATGCAGCAAAATCGGTATTGTATTTGGCACCTCCAATTATTTTGTCGCTCAAACATGACCACAAAGGATGAACTTAAAATTAACCATAAAAAATGACAACAATGGAATGAACTTAAATTACTTAAAAAAAAAACCTTTGCGTTTTTTGGGCGACAGGGAATCATCCGTTTGGGGGGGTGGTAACCAACCTCCCCCCCCCCTCCCGTCGACTAGTGTTAATAAATAAAAGATTATATCTTTAAATATGTCTTTTCTCATTCAACATTCTTAGTGAGCTGACTCATTTCTTTTAGATTGCCAAGTTAGCAATTAATCAAACCATAATGCTTACTAAATGCGTCTAAATTTACCTTTGATTATAAACTACAAGACTCTTAAGACAAAAAAAAATTGAATACGTGGTAAAAACCTCACGCCATAAATTTGAGCTTTCCTCGACAGGCCTCTACAGCAATGTTAATTACCTATACAACAACTTCTTACAACAGCGAGATAACGAGCTTGTTTGCCTGAAAATGTCCCGATTTCGTTCTTAGATCCCCAAAGCAACAGATTTATCCAAGCACACACATATATACATTCGCGTCCTATTTATTGCAAGATTTTGCAAACAAAGGAACAGAATTTATTCATTCAGATCATTTAAAATGCAGCACTTTGCAAACACAAGAAAAGAGCACAAAATAAAAACACCAAGTGATAGTAGACTTTCCACATCCCGCGTTAACAAACACGATAAATTTATTATTGCCCATCATTCCTATTCATAATATGAACAGGTTGTATGTTTATAGTAACTTCTTCCTTGATTTACCTAATAACAATCACTATTTCATCAATGTCCCAAAGCTGCCCTACAATTCAGACAATCCAAATGACCATCTTTATAGGCCGCCTCTTAACAAATCATTCGGATTTTCAATAAAGTCTTCGGAAAACAAGAGCGGCCGGCTATTCCGCGGGCAACCGCGATCGCTTTTAATTTAACTGTCAACAATCACTAGAAATGTCATCAATTCTGTTATCTAAATGACACTTCTTCAATTAACTTCATTTTATGTTCTTCATTATTTCGATTCCATTTCCGTCGAGATAATGTAGTGTGCGTCGTGATGATTGACATTTTAATAAATCCGCAGCCAGCAACCTTTGTGAAATGCTATACGTCCAGTGCTAGAGTGGCCAACTTAATTTAAATTCTGTGGTGTAAATGCTCAATTGATTATCTGTCCCATTGGCCCCTTGAGAGCAATAAGTGGTGATACATAAGGCGTAGTCTTATCTCTGTGTTATTGCTTTTCTGTTTTCAAGTCTCTCTCACAAATGTGTTACACGTGCAGGCTTTACTGATCTCAATCATTTTCCTGATCTTATCTGCAACACACGTTTGAGGCGAGATGGACTGTCTAATGCAATACTGGTGATACTATCACTTATAATATAGCCATTATGGGAATACTAGCACCTTTAAAAGTACATTTGAAGGACGTAACACTCTAGTGTGTAGGATGTATAAACAGAGAAAGAAGTGACAAGCAAATGTGAGTTGGCAGTATTTCAGACGAGGAGGAACTAACATCACTTTTGCCGACAAGAGGTGACAGCTTGCATAGCTTGATTTTCAACAATACAATACAGTGTACAAATGTTAGGAAAAATGGATTTCTTGATATTCTTCATCGTCTTCGCCACACATGTCTTGAACAGTATAATTGGAGTGGTTGGGGAAACGACTGTCAAAGTAACTGCGCCTGTTAATCCAGTCGAAGAAGGAGCAATATTATCCATTCATTGCCAGGTCTGGAACCTGGAGAAGGTACATGAGGTTAATTTACTCAAAGTAACAAATGGAATATCGCAAAGATTGTCTGTGGATGGCGATGTACTACCAAGTATCGACGATCGTGTCTTTTTGGCTCAAAGACACAGACCAGATGGTTCAGTCATCTTCTTTTTGTCAATAACTGATGTTAACCGGGAAGATGAAGGGTTTTATCAATGTGAGGTAAGGAGTAAAGCAGAAAATATGAATGTGATAGCAGACAGTTCCATTACAATACAGATGCTATACTTTCCAAATGATATGGGTCCAAGTTGTAGCCCAGACGGACCGATAACGCTTGAGGAAAACACTGTAAATGTATTCAATTGTTCCTCCGAAGAAGGTAACCCCGCTGTTTCACTACAATGGGTCCGTGCTGGATCTGATTCAGAAATCAACTCTCGCCAACAGGTTCGAGGAAACACGGTTTTTACTGTGTATCACGCCAAGGTAACGCACGAATACCAAGGTGCTGTTCTTTTGTGTAAAGTAACAAGCTCAGCCTTCCCAGAGCAATTGAGAACTTGTCACGTAGGACCGATATCAATTATACCAAATACAGGTACAGAACATGGGAAAAACACAAACATAGATGATGTGCTATCTACGGGGAATGTTGCAAAAACAACTCACATTACACCTAAAGTAAAACAGGAATCGTTTCCAGAAGAAACCTATATAGACTGTCAAGAACGGTGCTCGTTTACCTCTTCAAAAGTTTTATATTGGATGCTATCAACTGTTGTTATTGGAATTATTGCTCTAACTTTTCTCTGCATTTCAGTGGTATTATTGGTGAAATTTACTCGATTACCTGCGCAAGAGCATGAAGACTATGTGTCCGTTGATCATAGGCGAGAACGAATTTATGTCGATTTAGAATCAAAGCCAAGTAAAGACAAACTATATATGGGGCTCCAATTGCACAACCCTTCTAGAAGTGGTACTCTAAGCACTTAACATGATAATGACAAAGAAAGAGCAAGCAAACAAATATTAATCGACCAAACAAAGGTGGTATTTGTCACAAAAACAAAATCAATGTATCAAAAGGCGATGTTTTGTATACTTTCTTTCTTTCTGTAAGGCTTCAGAAATATCCTTCAAGAAAGTTTTATCGGAGAGTTTTATAATTATAGTGTTAAAAACATAATCTCAAAGGTGGGTGTTCCGATCGGATTGATTTTAGTGCTATAAGAAAGACCTTATTTTTCTCATTATGATTTCGAAATGTCAGTCTCCATATTTACGTTTCGATAATAGAGCAAGAAAATGCCCGTAGTATTGATTAACCATAACTATTAGCATGGTAGTGCCATTGCAAAATGTTTTGACGTTTCCATTATGAAAACCACAGCATTCCTAAATGTGGGTTTTTGAAGTGAGTGTATGAGTCAGTCAATGGTTGTGAGTAAAATCGGAACACCCACCTTTATAATGAAAATCATAAATACGTTTTGGTAATGGACTTAAAGGTGCGTGTTCCGATCGCCTTTTGGCCCCCCCCCCGATTTACCCGGAAGTAGTATCGATTTTGATATCAGATGAAAGGCCGTATTTTTCACTTTGTCTTCCTGACATTTGAGCCTCAAATCTTTCATTTCCACAATATAAACAAAAAACTGCCGTTTTAATGGTTACCATCAATATTAGCACAGTATTGAATGGGCCTTGCAATATGCATTATTGCTTCTATCATCAAAACCGCAAGTTTGTTTCCTCACGGTACTTGATGGGGCGTATGTGCAAGTGCCAGGCTCCTCATGTCAAGTGGAGAACACAATAAACATAAATCGGAACAAGCACCTTTAAATATATATTAACAAAAGAGGATTATTAAAATAATATTATAAGTAAGTAAATATATATTCACGATTGTGCTGATCTCAACACTATTTGATGGTTCATGGTGATATCAACTGTAAAGAATACCAGCTGAATTATGCAAGTTAATCATGACATCACATTTTGCTCGCAGTTCTTGGCGTCCATGTGCATAGTATCAGTCGCCATCTAGTCTAGCAGATTACATGAGTTCCCATGCACCCCCCTAAAACTAAATTCTAACATAATTTTAGCACAACAATGCCATCTTCTTCAAGAATTCTGATCAAAATCTAATATTGTCCCAAGGGGTCCGTTTGGCGGCCATCTGGAATCTAAGGGATCAAGCTTACAAAGTTGTTCAATTTAGTTGAACAGTATCTCAAGTGCTTCGTCGCCATCATAAGGCGATCAGAAAGAATTATATATATATATATATTATATATATATAATTATATATATATTATATATATATATATTATATCGGTTTGGCAGATCTGGATGTTTACAGAGATATTGTTGTGAACATGCGATAAATGTCATTGAACTTTTGATTGGTTTTTACATTTACCAAGGGACAAATTTCAAAATATTCATCTTGCTAATAATTGGTTTCAACTCGTTCGAGGGGCATGAGCAATATGGAAATGTACATTTTTAAAAAAAAAAAAACTTTTGGTTTATTTTTTAAGAAGGAGCGAGTAGTGCCTAATTGCCATACAAACAAACAATGTTACAAGGAAATTTACACCGACATTTATCACCTACTAAACATCCTAAATAGTTGGAAATTATACTGTTTTCTGGATTGGTAATGCTCATACCAACCACTTAAACACCAATGGTCAAACATCTACCGTATTTTGACAGTTTGGCCCCTCCCTGTACAGTGATTAATCAAAAGTTAATTGCCTCCTATATTCAATTTTCACCCATATCTCTGTATTTGAACATCACAAATGCCAAACTATATACTTTCTGATGGAGTATGATGGACCAATCATTGAGGATAGATCTTAACTGAATCGAACCCACTTATATGACTGATTTTTTGAAATCCAAAATGGCTGCCAATGGACTCCGTGGGACACTATTTGATTCGGTAACATAAAAATCTTTAAGGAGATATCGTAGAATGCTAAATCAGTTAGAATTAGTGTAAGGGGGCTTGGGCATGGGAACCCATGTAATCTGCTAGACTAAAAAATCGAGTTTCAACAAGGGTCCAAAGGTCCGTGATTCACATAAAACTTATGTAAATTAGCTACTCAAAATCAAACGTTTGTATACCAGTTTTATTAACATAAATAGTCGTGAGGGTCTGTAAGCCTATACCACAAAACCAATATTTTTTTTCCAATACGTGGTATATGGAATCTGTTCTCCCGCAAGTCAATTTGTACCTAAGTTCATTCTCACAATTCAACGTGCGCATTGGCATAAGCAAAATGATGTATAAAATTCCGAATGGTAATATGCTGTTACCAACACGCCCTTTGCATGTGAGAAAGAATTTCGGGACAGTTCGGCATCAAGGAGAACAAACCCAGGAAATCGCCGTTTTGCGGTAATCAGCAAATGTTTATGCCTAGATTTAATGACAAACAGGCCAAATACTCCCATCACAAATTGTGTTTTTTTTTTACTTGCAATATAAAAACAAAACATTGCTAATATCGATCCACATTAAAATGACAAAATTGAGCACAATTTTTTTATGTGCGGAAATTACGAATAATTGATTAACATTTCAACTTTGATAAGTTGGGTAGAGAAGAAAATTAATTAATTCTGTAACACCTTGCAATTAAAAAAAAAGTAACAAATAGGTAATTAAGAGTCGAATCGATCACACATTCTTCGATATGGTTGATTGAAACTTCGTGCATCTACTTTTACCATTTAAGTTTATCACAGAAATTACCTTTGAGAGTACGATACGAATGTGTTGTTATATTACATAAAAAAAAAATAATCGCTTTCATCGGGTTCTCAAAATTATGGCAAAACGTTCTTTGATGAGGAATACTTAAAAATGTACTTTTCTAAAAAACAAATTGCGACCACTTCCAATTGTTTATCCATAATGCGGGATTATTGCAGGGAGAACGATGGTTATTAAATGTGCTTTATCTAATTTACACAATGCCATCCTCTCAACGTTAGTAGCTTTTAGTCATTGCCCTTTTTACCAAGGAATCATAACCCTCAATAACCCAGTCTACCTGAACCATTTTTGTTACAACACACCTCGACGAGGGGTAGGTACCTGATTTTCAGGATTGAAAACACCCGATTCCTATAAATTTGGTACTACAGGATAAGCTTGAGTACAAACATTCCCCAAAAAATTATAACGTCACTTGGAAGTCATATGTAAAAGGGAAAGATGAAATACTGGATCGAGGGGGTTGTGAACTAATATTTTGTAATTGCACGACTCAAAACTACAAAGAAGTAAAACATTCTGGGTACACTCCAAAAAGTTGAGTAAAAAAAGTCACAGCTCTTAATGTTGAGTAAAATCTTAGTCAAAGTTGAGTAAACCTTACCCAAAGCTGAGTATATTTTACCCAACAGTGACTAAGACTTAGTCAACAATGAGTAAGGTTACTCAACTTTGACTAAGATTTTACTCAACATTAAGAGCTGTGACATTTTTACTCAACATGAGTAAAATAATTTTTACAGTGTATATAAAACTAGTCATATTCTATCATGTAGAGCCAAAAACCGCATTAACATCGGATACTTTTTTGGTGAAAAATGATGAGGCTTTGGAAAATGACAGTTTTACTGACATGTGAACTTTGTGACGCCATCCTGTAATGCTTGATATATTAGTATGCTAGGCTAAGGGTAGTATTAAACCACCACCCACCCACCCCCACGGTAGACGAGGGTTAATTTTAAAACAAGAAAAAAACTTATATTTATATTAATACTTAAATTTATTCCACTAGAGCAATTGTTACAGGGCGAGTAGCTACAGAGCGAGTACAAAATTGACCCTGATTGTGTCCGCATTTTTGAATTTTAAAGTAACATATATTACATAATATGGTATCATCGGAAAGCTCATTATCTTTGCGGTAAAGACCATTCACATCGGTTAGGTATAGACCGAGCTACATTCGTTTGAAACATGTAGTCAGTTTTGCGCTCTGTCCACGGATTCACATTATAATCATTGTCCAGAAAGAATTCGGGCTATTCATTAACTGCAGAATAAATGTGACGATACTTGACCCCACCAAATTCAGTCTCAATTTACCATCGATGCCTATAAACCTGTCTGCGTCCTCATCACTCATAAAATCATTTGAGAAATAAAGTAACTTGATATATGTATCAGTTTCTCAATGAGTTGAATGACTCATATCATATCAAGGAATAAATCTTGAAAAAAAGTGTTTCCAATAAATCTTACCATTATCACTGGCTTTTACACCATTAAGATACCACTTAATTTGATATACTAAAAAGTAAACGTAGACATACCGTTATCATCAATTTGGAGAATGATTTGCTTTGTTGACTGCCGTGCATTCAAATGGAAATCCGTGGATAGGGGAAAGCTGACTACTTTAAAGTCTGTAGATCGGTCTATAACTTTACCGATTATAATTATCTCTGCAACAAATTAAAGATCATGCAATAAACTTTCCGATGATACCACATATGTTAAATACATGTTACTTAAAATTTCATAATGGCGGACACAATCAGGGTCCATTATTTACTCACCTTGTACAACGTGCTGCTATTACTATTAGTACTACTGCAACTAGTACTGCTGCTGCTGTTGCTGCTGCTGCTGCTACTACTACTACTACTACTGCTGCTGCTACTACTACTACTGCTACTACTACTACTTAGCATTGCTCTTGAACTCTAGGTTTATGTAAAATTAGTCAATTATCATCATTTAGAGCTGGGAAACACATGAAAATACAATATTCCTACCTTTTTTAGCACAACATTTGATATTCACCTATTTTCTGTAGAAAATGCAAATTTTGCCAAGTTTCGGATTTTATGACGTCATTGTAATGACAATGTCATACTAGGTATGTTGGTACTTATTTTGATATCAATGGAAAAAGGAGGACCATAGCTGACCACTTTTATTATCAGAATTACAAGCATCGGATACTTTATAACGAATTTCCGAGGGAGGGGGGGGGGCTGACAAACCGTGTTACAAAAAAGGCTTGGTAAGACGAGTGTTAAGGTCGTTTGTAACCAAATTGTCAATAATTGTGGCTGAAACTAAACACGATGTGACACCTGTCACCAGAGTAGCTAGAACACGTGAAATGCAACACCCCGTACGTAATGTTGAGATAAGCATGTAGTCAATTCAAGGAACAGTTCTTCAATCGTTTAGCGGAACGGACCGGACATAAAACATTCAGAGGTCTTCACAGCTATCTCAATATACCTTACACGATGGCGCTACATCCTGGCAAACCTATCGAATGTTGTCGTTACATTTTTTTCTATACATGGCACACAAACCCAATTTTCGAAATATATATGGTTACACTTTCGTGTGGACATTTACACAAAGTGTAAAAACTTATTGAATGGATTGAACTGAAAACACTATGACCAAAGGTGGTTCTTCCATATCCAACATTAATTTTATATAGGGTGGAGTTTCACCGCTATATATTTGGTTCTTCGATTTGTGTGATAATACTTGATACGGTTTCATTTAATATTGGTTAACATAACTTGTAACTGAGAGTAAAGGTTAATTTGCGCTTATTCGGTAAACGATATAATTAAGGAAGTACATCCGATCTTTAGCTTACGACCCACCACTCACCCATCACACATGACATTTTGCCATATCAATTGGAGGTTTTTGTTTTCTATTCCATCGGCAAAAATATTGGACTGATCTTATCCCATTTGATGTTATGAGCATTAATGTGGCTTGTTTACGGTTACCGAAAATAATATTGGGTTATTTACAAAAAAATATGGCTCACGTTAATATGGGTGTATTGGCTTCAAAATGAGTAAAAAAAAAACGGTTTTGTTGGCCTTGGTGTGAAACACAGGACACATTATATTGTTGGAATTTGAGTAGGACACCTTTAAACTCTATAATCCACATTCTTGGTTTTTCTCGATGATGAGGTTTTGTAACTTTAAATTCGCTTTTAACTAACTTAAATCTCTTCCAAGGAGTAAGCTGTTTGATGAGCTATACACGAAAATAACGATTGCTTTAATCAAAGTCGGAGATCCCGCTCGCGTTAATATAATAATTAATAAGATACAAGCATTTGTATAGCGCCTTTTTTCCAAGGATTCAAAGAGCAAGCATTATATTTCGCTGCCATCAACGAAATGTCACAATCATTTCGCTTCCTTTAGGCCGCAGCTGGCGAGCGCAATCCCTATCGCACTTGATTGTAATATTCCCCCTAAACAGCTACCCGAATATCGCTTGGTCACGAAGGCACGTGAGGTAAAGTTGCCTTGCCCAAAGTGCACAACACATTAGCCACAGCGGGCTCGAACCACAAACCTTCAGATCATGGTCGGCGTCTTATCCACTGGACCACATTAGCCAGTGTACTATAACAAACTATCATATTCTATCATGTAGAGCCAAAAACCGCATAAAAATTCGTGAGACTTTTTGGTGAAAAAATGATGAGGCTTGGGAAAATGACAGTTTACTGACATGGGACCTTTGACGCCATCCGGTAAGCTGGATAATTATTAGTATGCTAGGCTAAGGGTAGTATTAAACCACCACCCACCCCCCCCCGGTAGACGAGGGTTTAATTTTAAAACAAGAAAAAAACTTATATTTATTTTAATACTTAAATTTATTCCACTGTAGGAGCAATGTACAGGGCAGTAGCTACAGAGCGAGTACAAAATGACCCGGATTTGGTCCGCATTTTTTTAATTAAAGTAAAATATCTTACATAATATGTCTCATCGAATAGCTCATTATCTTTGAGGTAAAGACCATTCACATCGGTTAGGTATAGACCAGAGCTACATTCGTTTGAAAACATGTAGTCAGTTTGCGCTCTGTCACGGATTCCATTATAATCACTGTCCAGAAAGAATGGGGCTATTCATTAACGCAGAAAAATGTGACGATACTTGGGACCCACCATAATTCAGTCTCAATTACCATCGATGCCATAAAATGTCGCGTCCTCATCACTCATAAAATCATTTGAGAATAAAGTCACTTGATATATGTATCAGTTTCTCAATGAGTTGAATGACTCATATTCATACAAGGAATAAATCATGAAAAAGTGTTTCAATTAAATCTTACCATTATCACTGGCTTTACACCATTAAGATACCCGTTTAAATTTGATATACTAAAAATAAACGTAGACATACCGTTATCATCAATTTGGAGAATGATTTGCTTTGTGATGCCGTGCATTCAAATGGAATTCCGTGGATAGGGGAAAGCTGACTACTTTAAAGTCTGTAGAATCGTCTATAACTTTACCGATTATAATTATCTATGCAACAAATTAAAGATCATGCAATAAATTTCCGATGATACAACATATGTTAAATACATGTTACTTAAAATTAATAAATGGCGGACCCAATCAGGGTTCCCCCCCAATTTATTTACTCACCTGTACAACGTGCTGCTATTACTATTAGTACTACTGACAAAACTAGTACTGCTGGTGTGTTGCTTGCTGCTGCGTACTAATACTAGCTACTACTACTGTTACTGCTACTTACTACTGCTACTACACTACTTAGCATTGCTCTTGAACTCTAGGTTATGTAAAATTTAGTCAATTATCTCATTAGAGCTGGGAAAAACATGAAATACAAGATTCCACTACCTTTTTTAGCACAACATTGATATTCACCTATTTTCTGTAGGAAAATGCAAATTTGCAGGTTTGGATTTTGACGTCATTGTAATGACAATGTCATACTAGGTATGTTGGTACTTATTTGATTAATGGAAAAAAGGGGACCATAGCTGACCACTTTTATTATAGAATTACAAGATCGGATACTTTATAACGAATTTCCGAGGTGAGGGGGGGGGGGGGCTGACAAACAGGGTTTTTGTTTTACAAAAAAGGCTTGGTAAGACGAGTGTTAAGGTCGTTTGTAACCAAATTGTCAATAATTGTGGCTGAAACTAAACACGATGTGACACCTGTCACCAGAGTAGCTAGAACACGTGAAATGCAACACCCCGTACGTAATGTTGAGATAAGCATGTAGTCAATTCAAGGAACAGTTCTTCAATCGTTTAGCGGAACGGACCGGACATAAAACATTCAGAGGTCTTCACAGCTATCTCAATATACCTTACACGATGGCGCTACATCCTGGCAAACCTATCGAATGTTGTCGTTACATTTTTTTCTATACATGGCACACAAACCCAATTTTCGAAATATATATGGTTACACTTTCGTGTGGACATTTACACAAAGTGTAAAAACTTATTGAATGGATTGAACTGAAAACACTATGACCAAAGGTGGTTCTTCCATATCCAACATTAATTTTATATAGGGTGGAGTTTCACCGCTATATATTTGGTTCTTCGATTTGTGTGATAATACTTGATACGGTTTCATTTAATATTGGTTAACATAACTTGTAACTGAGAGTAAAGGTTAATTTGCGCTTATTCGGTAAACGATATAATTAAGGAAGTACATCCGATCTTTAGCTTACGACCCACCACTCACCCATCACACATGACATTTTGCCATATCAATTGGAGGTTTTTGTTTTCTATTCCATCGGCAAAAATATTGGACTGATCTTATCCCATTTGATGTTATGAGCATTAATGTGGCTTGTTTACGGTTACCGAAAATAATATTGGGTTATTTACAAAAAAATATGGCTCACGTTAATATGGGTGTATTGGCTTCAAAATGAGTAAAAAAAAAACGGTTTTGTTGGCCTTGGTGTGAAACACAGGACACATTATATTGTTGGAATTTGAGTAGGACACCTTTAAACTCTATAATCCACATTCTTGGTTTTTCTCGATGATGAGGTTTTGTAACTTTAAATTCGCTTTTAACTAACTTAAATCTCTTCCAAGGAGTAAGCTGTTTGATGAGCTATACACGAAAATAACGATTGCTTTAATCAAAGTCGGAGATCCCGCTCGCGTTAATATAATAATTAATAAGATACAAGCATTTGTATAGCGCCTTTTTTCCAAGGATTCAAAGAGCAAGCATTATATTTCGCTGCCATCAACGAAATGTCACAATCATTTCGCTTCCTTTAGGCCGCAGCTGGCGAGCGCAATCCCTATCGCACTTGATTGTAATATTCCCCCTAAACAGCTACCCGAATATCGCTTGGTCACGAAGGCACGTGAGGTAAAGTTGCCTTGCCCAAAGTGCACAACACATTAGCCACAGCGGGCTCGAACCACAAACCTTCAGATCATGGTCGGCGTCTTATCCACTGGACCACATTAGCCGGTGTTGGTAAAGGAATTTATTGGCATGAATCAATCGGACATAATGAAATATACCCAAAAAGACGTCCCAGATTGTTTCATGGTCCTTGGAGTATCCTTGCGGAACCAAAAAAACAGATTTATTCAGACAAATGTACATGACTCTACAACAATCGTGGAAGATTCCAACTTTATTCCCTGTGCTATATCTACAACGCCGCACGCAATACCGAAATAGAAGCCAGCGAAAATATATCACGTGCCTTCGGCCAGTATGCGGCTTCCTTAAATTGTCTACTTCTACGAAAATTAAGCATGAAAATGTTGTTTTCTTCGCAAGGAATATTTCAACGATCATGATAAACAGCTGGTACGTGTTATCTAGCGACATTTCATTACATACGTGCCGATAGATTTGTTTAGCAGATTTTTTTCTATTTAAAATTGATCAATTTTATTGGCCTTCTTTTAACTTAGAAGTGAAGTTGGGCATAACTTTTATTCAAGAGCAAAATAAAAACATTTTTTTTTGTCACAATTCTCGGTAAATCACCTCATATTTCTTTATAGAGAAAAGAGGTAGCATAATATTTTAAACGTTGTTTCTTTATCTAATTGGCGCATTGAAAACTTATTGTTGTACAGGTTATAATAAATACTGTATATTAGTTACCCCCCATACTCCACTGCCTGTGAATAACAGCGCATCTGTTAAACAATCACTTATCTTTGATCAGCTTTACTAAAAATATTCCATTTTCAAAAAATAGAAGTATCTTCACGAAATGTACCGTTACATTAAAGGATACTTGCGGAAACATGATTGAACCCATGTATTTACTATTTTTTTGGAATCACGAGAACGCATGAACGATATCTTTTTGAATGAAAAAAAAACATTGTAAAATCATTGTAAACAAACAAATAATAATAAAAAATGATCAGCCATCTATAAAACTTTCCACTCGTGGTTAAATCCTTTTAAGGTGTTGGCGTCATGATTTAAGAAGAATTCCTTTAAAATTTAATATATAGTACATTCATTTGTGCTGATAACAAATCTGAAATAAAAAAAAATATGGTTCACCGTATTCGTTTTTGAGAAAAAAGAGTTTCAAAAAGTAAATTTTTGCTCAAAATTTTACATTATTTACCACGCAACTCTATGGGAAAATCTAACGTGCTCCAAAAAGATAACAAAGGGGGCCGATCGTTTTTCTTATTTTCACATTATGTTTAAGTCTAAGTTACATACTTTAAAATATCGAAATAAAAAAATGGTGTCAACGTATTGGTTTTCCATAAAATCACCGAAAAAGGACATTTTTAGAGGGGAATTTCCGTCTTCATTAGAGACGATGCGTCTCGCGTTATTTTACGCCTATATGTTACGCAGCAAAACAAAATTGGGTGCGTGAAAGGCGAGACGCGTAATTAACCAGGCGCGTTTTAGACAAGTCCTAGCAACATCAGAGTTCTATGCGATTTTATGAACGCGTTAAAAATTCGCGTAAACGCAGAGGGAAATCGCTCATGAATTTCTACGACGTTAAATTCGCAAACGAATGGACGCTCGCTCATCTCCGAGTTTACAAAAGTCGGCTTGCGCGTACTCCTTAGAAACCAAATCATAATGCCAACACCTTAAGGATTAAAATAACTGACCATGGGTCAAAAGTAGAAGTCTGGGTTGACGAGAGTGTCACGAGTGAGAGAAAAATCAAAGTGGGCACCTTCAAACGTTATCTCTCGCTTCTCCGAAGTCCCCGTTCTGGACAATCACTGTCAGAGAACTCGGAACACATGCTTTTAGTATTTCTGGGTAAAATCGTACGGGTTGAGATACTTGATCACGGTGTTGATTTCCGTCTGACGAAACGCACCCTTCCCTCGATCAACAACTACTCCAGACTGCAGCGTTGATAAAGAGGTTCTTAATGATAGAGAAAGCAAGGAGTTTTATGCTTGTCTGCTTGACGGTTTCCTTACCCTTTTGTTATAGTTTCGTGGAGAAATCGGTTTAGGTGTAAAAAGATCTGCTTGCAATATTATCGGATCCTTGTTCAAATCCGAGTGGGTCCGCCCCCTTTGATTTATTAGGCTACCAAGTTCTGGATTCATTTCCTCAGTAGGGGTAACGTCAAAACTCAACACTCTTGACCTGCGGTTCACGGCAGTTAAAAGCATATTCACTGTTTAAACGGGGCTGTTTCGATGCGTTTTGGGCTAAACCGGAAGTAGTATAAATTTTGATATCAGATGAAAGGCCGTATTTTTTCTCATGTTGTCTGAAATTCACTATGCATTAATCGCGTCTAGCATCAAAATCGCAAGCTTGTTTCTCACGATACTTAATAGGTCAGGGTGTACAAGTGTCAGGCCTCTCATCCAAGTAGAAAACACGATAGAAAAAAATCGGAAACAAGCACCTTTAATAACCACCGGAAAACCCGTACGATTGTTTGTTCTTTTTTTTTTTTTTTATTGGAGGAACTATATTTCTCCGGATCACTGTCTGCTACAACTGTGAAGATAGGGCACTCGATTCAGTTGACTTTTCACCGCAACTAGTTTCATGGAGCAGGGACTATTGGCTCCTGCGACCATTTCTCTTTTGACACCGGTGTGAAAGTAATTATAGTCCACCGGGAGCCACAGTCGGACTCCATAGAAGACAACAGGAAATAAAGCGTGAAAACTAATGTTGCGTGAAAGAAAGAGTCAATTGAATCGAGTGCCTATTCTTTACGTTGTAGCCGGACTGTGAGTACGGCGGACTATAATACTTTCACCCACGGGTTTTTTTTGTTCCAATCGGGTGAATCTACGAGCAGCCGCTAAGTACCATTTATAAATATTAGAATTTTTTCTTCCCATTGATGTTGAGTTAAAACCTCTCAAACATGTAGAAGGAAGGACGATTAAAAACATGACCCATGTACAGCGAGTCATTCTGTAATAGAAATCGCAATTAGCTTCGCAAAGAGGAACGTTGAAATCTGTTTGTCCCATTATATAGTAAAGCACACCAAAGTAACATACATACATATTCAGGACAATTGGTTAACTTGAGTCCTTAAACATCCAAGCGAATGCATCAACACGCATTAAAATACAAAATATTAAAATCAGATTACTAAATACAAAAGTATAATTCGATTACTAAATACAAAATTAAACTCCGATTACTAAAAACAAAATTAAACTCAGTACTAATACAAAATTAAACTCAGTTACTAAAATACAAAATTAACTCAGATTAATAATTACAAATAAACTCAGATACTAAAAATACAATTAAAGCGGATTACTAAATATGAAAATAAACAAAATAACAAAAATAAAAAAAATAAAAAAAATAAAAAAAATAAAAAAAATAAAAAGTTATAAAAAAGATTTAAAATATAATGATCCGCAGAATGACCTAGGAATGTGAGATAAAATCCGTGCATGTATATAGAACCTAAAGACAGAACGAAAAGGTCGAAATGAAAAATTACAAATAAAATACAATACCTAGGATACCTTAAAAAGAAACGCCTCCTTTTTTTTATTTTGAATCACTTATATTCTTTGACAAAAAAAAATCCTGTTGCGGCATCAATTTGCTTGATGAGTTCCAAGGTCTGCCTATAAGCAGAATATCGGCTTGGACGTGATCTCACGTTGTGTAATCTTGTATCAGCAATGCATGGCAAAGGCTTGTTTTTTTTTTCCCCTACTCTTCTTTTTCCCTTTCCCCTCCCCTGTCTTTTTTTTTTTTTAGGGACACCAAGGATGATTTTTTTTTGGATCAAGTATGTTCCCCTTGGTAAATATACTTCGGGCACATTCACCTCTCCTCACAATAATACGGAAAACGCGCGAGACAGCTTGAGCGATGAGAACCGTAATCTAATACTTAAACTGTGAACACATCGGCAACCCTGATATTTAGTCCAGCCCACTAGCATGTTAGGCAATTCAATCTGTAATAAATTGAGTTCGTTTACGTAGGGGTGCATGGAACAAACGATATTCAAAATGGACAAAATCGTGTACACAATAAATTTTGGATCCTACGAAACAAGATTAATGTGAGCATTCTAAAATATTTACTAAGATTTACCTTGACCTATGACACCTCTTGTAAACTAAAGATGGACTAGACAAACCTACTAGCTGGCCAGTGATGAGAAGGTGGGGCCAAACGCGGCCGTGTGGTACGGGGTCTTCATGACAACATTCGCTATGCTGTTCTCTTCTGGTTCATTGTCATCTTTGACGATTGGTCCATCTTTAGGATCGCCCTTCTTCCAAGCAATCCTGTTAGTGGGGTACTTAGTGAACCGGGATAAAAATTGTGAAATTTGGTACAAGTACTTTATTACATTGATACATCAAAACAATTGATGGAAGCACTTACCACACCCCCTTTCATGGCCCCCAGTGGAGTCCGTTACACCGGGGTTATATTTTTAAAAAATGTCCAGATTGGGTGAAAAGCACCCATTGATGTCTGTCTGGTTACAAGGTTCAAAAAGGTATAGTTATACTACCTGTGACGTATAGTTTTGGAAGATGGGGAAAAAAAATGTAAAAACTGGAAAAAGGTCAATTTTGTTTGGTACAGGGGTCAAAAAAATTGAAGTTTGCTCCCAATTTTGTAAATGTGGTTAAATTGTGGTTTAGCTCATATAATGAAATATCGGAATAGTTTGACTATCTTACGTGTCTGGGTATTAACCAAAATGGCGAAATATAAAGTCAAAAACGCTATTGACAGAGCTATGTGGCTTCTATTGACTGTGGGACTATTTGTCTGGATAAAATGAAAACATAAGCATAACGGATAAGGCAAAATCCTTTAAGTATAGGGAAAACATTTTGCACCACATATTAACTGATCGAAAGGCAACTTGTAACTTTGACCCATTTACACACAAAATGACTGTTTCACGATTGTTAATTTTTTATCCCCTAACTCCGGAACTATAAGCATAGAATATGTAAACTATACCTTTTTGGAATCCTGTGACCAGACAAACACCTTGGTGTGCTTTGTGACAAATTCAGAACAATTTAAATTGTTGACCCTGTAATAAACTGACAAAAACCCAGCTGGGGCCATTAAGGGGGGTGTTGGCAAGTGCTTCCATCAATTTTATGGCTCATTTTATCAATTGCCTACAAGTACTTATGTGCAAAAAAATTCACAATTGATCCGGAGCGCACACTTTTACACTGCAGTCCCCTGCTAGTCTAAAGCTAGAATCATTAGGCCCTCTATGAAGTCAATCAGTCCATTCTTAATGTTGTCAAAAATTTTTTTTCCTTCACCTTTCTTATCTTTCTATGTTCTGGAGGGACTAATAAACTACCATTTCGTCTCATATGCGCTGTAGTCGCCGTTGATAAGACGGAATAAAATATACGAATAAAAAAAAAATTCGTCATTTCCGCACTGGTGGCTGCCATCATGCGGGCAGCGGGCAGACAGGAAATGTGGAGCGTTAAAATATGGTGAGATATCATATCCAAGGAGGTGGGAAGAGTTATGAGTATTGTTTGGCAAACAAGTTATCGTGTATATATATTGGCGAGTGGGAAAGTTGTACTTAAAGTGGTAGTCATTAAAGAGAGGTCATCAAACTCGTGAGTTACGCCTATGCAGGAGTCGATATGGCCAAAGTTTTGGATGTGGCGTCTTATGTTGATTTGGGGATGGTTTTGAAAAAACCCTACAAAAAATTGAAGCCTTTTTGGCTAGACTTTTAAATGTGGGTGGAGTAAATTCAGAGTATTGCAAGAGTGTGTTTGGCTAAACCTTTGGTTTGGTGGGTTACGAAGAAATAAAAAGGAGGTTTGGACTTGTCAAGTATAGGGAATGTAGTTCAGCGGGGTAATATATGGTTAGTTAGTTTTAACCTTCACAGTACAGAAAGTATTTGATGTAATATATATTCATATATGAAAAGTATGGTGGGAAGAAGAAAACAAACATTTTCTGATACTCTGTGTGGTAACTGCAATATGGAACTCTCCGAATAACCTTGCCCCTTTGAACTCTCCGAATAACCTGCCCTAATTCAAAATGTAAACATTAACACCGGTCATAAGACACCACATCACACTTTCCTTAATGTAACTCTTCTAATACTCTGAAGGTAACAACTCACCATATTTTAACTCTCGAAATGGCTCCCACTTCAAGTACAAACATTTCCACTAATCACTACAACACGATACATCACAGCGTTTGATAAATATAATTCTTCAAATGCGTTGCCTTTAAAGTGACAACTCACCGCATTTTAACTCCCCAAAAGACCTCCCTACTTTTAAGTACAAACATTCATAACATGACTTTCCGTCGATTGATTTTTATTTCCGTCGATTAATATTTTCTATATTATGTTCTCATTACATACAGCATATTTCAGAATCCTACATTGTGCAAATAAATTTGTCAGGTAACATAGTTCATAATTCTAAATAAGATGTCATATTCATTTATATGTATAGTGTGGTAGCTAGCTGTAGCTATAATGTCTAATGGCGGCGCCCATAGCTAAGGGATGATTTTTTTTTATTCGTATAATAAATTCGATCCAACTGACTGGTCGCTGTCAAAGATGAGAGCGAAAAAAAAGAGCAGAGTAGAGAATTATCTCTTACACAGATACAAAAGGATCGGTTAACAATGCTGAATAATGCATGCATTAATTGGGAGACTTGTATAGGGGATATTGATTACTCCATAATTCTAGAATTTATACCTTTTTGTTTAAATCCTTTTAACAAGACAAATAGGTTGGTGTACATTTTATTTTATTTCAGATTTACTGCTCTATTAGCTTTTCCTCCTAAAAAGATATTGCACGAATCATAGAAATGTTCTGTGATCAAAGAAATCATGTTGCAATTTGTTCCAGGTGAAAATTTACTTTGCCTGGGCTAATAAGCCCCGGGGAAAGATCAGCGAATTTGTTTTAAGCCATTTGGGGTTTTCATTTTGAGAATCTTATTCGGCGCTGAATGCACAATTTACACACTTAGCCACGACAAAGAATGCTTTGGTCTCAGTGTCACTGAATATGGACTGAAAACTTTTTAGTGCGTAAATTGAAGAGAGTGTATGCCATAAGTGACCATTGAGGGTAACTTTATTCCCTGTAACATGCATCGCCACTGAAGGGTTGATCTAAATCCAATTCCAGACTGTTGGGCAGTGCCGACATATTGTTGCTGCAGGAAGCCCAATACGACAATCGACCATTTAGCCAAACAAAAAAAATGGTAAACAACACAAATCGTGCGACGTATTACTATTGGAAACTGAAAAGAATGTCTTTCGAGGCAAATAACCTGCGGTATGTTACGGCGAAAAAAAATACTAGATAGGCTAGGCCGATAGACAGACAACTATATAATTCTCAATATTACTCAATCACACAATTTCATAAAATTAAAACTAGTTTTAATATGAAACACGTTTTAGCTTCGACATTTGAAATTAATTGATTTTCCTCGTGTATCAAACTAATGCAAAGTCATTTTAAAAGTCTAAAATCTGAATCGTATTCAAAGAATTATTAAAAGACGAGCATCTATTGATCATAACAAATGACTAAAAGAGTTTAATAAACCAGGAGGAACCCTGATAAAATTACATTCTATGTTTTGTAATTAATTAACGTCAATTTAGTCAAGTTGACTGTTTGATCAATGAAGCTTGAAACGCTTCCGTATAAGCACCGAGAAATATATTTTCGTTATCAATCTAAATTGATCTTGTCTTAAATAATAATGGTACATATAAGCCTTGGCGACTTAATCATTATTACCAAAACACCTCTCACGTTTTTTAGAATGCACTATAAATCATTTTATGGTCCATGGTTTACTTCTGACCAATCCCTGTACAGCTATCTCTATTAGAAGTAGAACGCGCTAAATGGAAGTGTGAGATTTTGACCACCACTCATGCTCCTGGAGCATATATTGTGGCAACCGTTCCAGAGCGGAGCTATTCATTATATTGATTGTTGACCACAATAGCAGTAGCGATTTATTCCGTAAATGTTATCAAGGATTAGAATGGCAAATCTGGCACACCAATCCTCGCTGGTCTTGTGGTTAGGTATAGCTGACCTCAAGATACAGTGGTTTCGGGTTCGGGTCTCGCAACTGCTTCTTTTAAAATATATAAACATTTTCATTACTTTTTCAGGTTAGAGGGAAAAATTCTAAGTCCAAAAAAGATAAGAAAATTCAATAGCTGCCCTTTGAGGTTAGTGAGGGAGACCTGCTCCTGGAGCATGGGTGGTGATCAAAAACTACCGCGTGCGCACAAAATCATCAAGTCATGTGTCTAAGCGAAGAGCATGCTTATTAACACTAAACGTAAAGGTGTTAAATATATTCTCGAAGGAATGTTCATCTTAAACCCTTACCGCCTTTGAAGATCCATAAGACAAGGCCAACTTTACAATATAAATGAGCTTCGGTCTACAATATAAATGAGTTTCGGTCTATCTTTTAGAAATTAGGAGCAAATCATATTTTTCGAAACGCGTCGAATTTACAATCTAAATGAGTTTCTTGAGAATAAGGGCAAATTATATTTTGTGAAACGCTTCAAAGGACATACAATGCTTCTTCTCGAGATCGAAGAACCCTCACTCCAAGCATACACTTTGTAAATTATTTTTGCCATTTTGTTGTGCTCTATATTTACGTATGTTTTTTTTATTATTATTATTTCATTTTTACAATATTACCATTTCGTGTGCACAGAGCGAAACAATCAATTATAAATTAATGTAAAACTAGAACTCTATCATAATTTATATTTTAGAAGGGGTGGCCTAGAAATATGATTCTAGGCAGAATCTATGACGAAGTGAAACTCAATTCAATCCACGCGAGGATCAAGTAATGATACACAACCCGAGAAAGTATTAGTACAAATATATATTTAGTGGGGGACTGTAGTGAAACATGATCTTATGTAGTGTGCACATCCGAATAAAATTGTGAATTTTGGGTACACAATTACTTTAATACATTGATAATCAAAAAATTTGATGAGCACTTACCACACCCCTTTCATAGCCCCCCATCTTGGATGGATTCACGGTTACAAAGGGGTATATTTTTTAAAGGTCCGATTGTGTTGAAAAGCACACCAGTTATGCCTGTCTGGTTACAAGGATTCCAAAAAGGTATAGTTTATACTACCTGTGACTTATAGTTTAGGAATGAATGGGGTACAAACTTAAATCAATGGTAAAAGTCCAGGTGTCAAAAAGGTCAAAGTTTGCTCAATTTTGTGAAAAGTGGTTCAAATTGTTGGTTTAGCTCATAGAAGAATATGGAATAGTTTTGACTAGCTACGTTTTCTGTTATTACCAAAATGGCGAATAAAGTCAACAGCTATTGCCATCTATTGGATTCTATTGACCGTGACCTATTTTGTTGGATCACGTGAAAACTAAGCATAACGGATAAGGGGGGCAACTATTCCTTATTTCACATCCTTTAATAAGCTAGGGAAACTTTTGCACCACATATTAACTGAATCCAAGCAATTTTTAAACTTTTTGACCCATTCACACCAAACTTGACTTTTTCGCCATTTTTCAGTTTTATCCCTAACTCCGGACTATAAGCCATAGATTAGTGTAACTATATAACCTTTTGGAATCCCTGTGACCAGACAAACACCATGGTGTCTTTTTTGTAACAAATTCAGAACATTTTAATTTTGACCCCGTATAACCTGAAACCCAAGCGGGGGGCCATTAAGGGGGGTTGGCAAGTGCCTTCCTCCCATTTATGGATTATCAATGCCTAAAGTACTTTATGTGCAAAATTTCAACAATTTTTCCGGAAGCGCACACTTTTACACTACAGTCCCCGCTATCAAGCTCGGAGAACTTGGCGAGCATTGAATTAATAAAGACGAAAAATACACGGTCTCGAACCCGCTCGTTCACTGTATCCACGTAAACACAGTCTTCTGTGGCCCAGTTGTATTTCTCACACCTAGATATCTCGAGAGACCGGTTCGAGACCGTGTATTTTTGTCCTTTATTTAATTCAATGCTCGCCAGTTTCCTCTAGCTTCTATATAATTATTTCTTTATCATACTAATTATGTAACTTTTTTTACTTAACAAAAAATTATATGGTAGTTCTATTTTTATATATTGGGAATTTTTACATGATTTTTTTTTTCCTCTCTGCAGATAGAGGATTTTGTTTTTTTCGTTTTCCAAACCCTGTACTCTACCATCATTTCACAGACTCATACGTTTATATCACCTAATAACACATTATTGTTAATGACACACTACTTCTACTTCTTTTCATAAGCATTTTTATATGATAGTAACATTAGACCACATATATGAATACCCACTAAAGGTCAAAAGGTCGCATGCGTACAATTTTGTCACGGATGCCCCATTAGTGTCGGTATGGTGATTTATCTAAGGCGCTATGGATCTTAAATCTCATCAATGGCATTTTGTTTCGCACACATGTTATAGAATGGGGATCAAGAGCTAGAAACAACAGTAATTTAGATTGTGTGCTGATAGTGCACAAACGGATTTTTATGATCCATATGGATGGCTAAAATATTTCGTTTAAATAATCTATTTAGAGTACAATCCCATGTAATGTGTCTCTAATGAAACCAGTCACAACGGTTATCGTTTCTTTCTGTGACTAGTAATAAACTAAGGTCTTGAACCGAAAAAAATAACCACTGTAACCCCCACCTTTCACGCATGCCCATCATTCATTTCTGCAGTTTCTTCAGAAGGTAAGAAAACAACTTTCACTAAATTTTAGTCCGAAGTTTGGCGTTTTGGCATTATCTTATTGAAACAATTGTAGAATATCTTAAATTTGTCGAAATGGCGTGATCTATGGTAAGGAGAAACTGCCTTTGGACCCAAGGGTCCCCGGTTCAAATCTCAGTAGGGCTGCTGCTGGATTTATTTCCGGTACTTCAATTTTTGGATTTAATTTGTATAGGTGATATTGATCTTCTTTTTATCCATAAGTCATTGGTGATATTGAAATAAAACATGGAATTACCACTCTCCCTCATGGTCCATTTGATTTGGGCAAATGAATCATGAAAGTCGTCACTCTGTCCCTTGTTTTGTCTTGGTCAATGTTTCAAATGTACCAACTGGGTGCATCATTAGCTGCAGCCATTGTAAAGTTGTCTTTGTCTCTCTCTCTCCTCTCCTCTCTCTCTATGTCCTCGTGCGCTTGTTATCCCAAAGAAAAAGGCGCATTAATAAAAAAATGCTCAATTAAAAAATGACTGATTTGTGGCCGTAAAACGTATTTGAAAAAGTTGAAGACAGTAGCAAATAATGAAAAAAGCATAGCAATCTTTATACCCCTGAAATCCGTTCAATAGCCCATTAATCTTGTCTTACGTTTCTCGTTACTGTAACGAGGCGTAAACCAGTACGTGTGCATTACAAACGGCCCCACCTTGTCTTCAAAACATTCCGCAGCTTCTTGTGAGAACTATAATATATAGTCATGACATCACGAAGTAAATATTTTCTGCGATTTTGTATAGAATTTGTAGAAGCCCACACTTCTGAATTGTTTTTACTATTGAAATTGACTCGTTAAAAGTTCATTACATTTGTAATGTTGTTTTTCACAGCAATCCTGAGCAGCCCCCATACAGCATAGTGATCTTTATGTTGTATAGTATGAAGGGAAAAAATCAGTAAAATCAGCCTGTATTTAGCTCAAATTATTATCATCTTGGGTATTTTTACAACATGTTTTTTTTCTCTGCATATAGGATTTTTTTTCGTGTTTCCAAACCCTGTACTTTACCATTCATTTCTACAGGGAAAGTCAATTACGTAAGTATAACATAATAACACATTATTGGTTAATGAAACACTACTACTGTCATTTTCATTCATTTTTATATAGTTACATTAGACCACATTATGAATACCCATAAAGGTCAACGGTCGTCATGCGACCATTTTTGTCCACGCGGTATGCCCATTAGTTTCGGTGGGGTGGTGTAGGCTTAATGCGCTATGATCTTAAATCTCAGCAATGCATTTTTGTTTCTGCACACATGTTATAAGGTGTGGGATCACGAAGCTAGAAACCAACAGTCCATTTAGCTTTGTG
The DNA here is from genome assembly GCA_023653785.1 of Ophioderma brevispina. NCBI lineage: Eukaryota > Metazoa > Echinodermata > Ophiuroidea > Amphilepidida > Ophiodermatidae > Ophioderma > Ophioderma brevispina. Next base: position 20,428 of record JAMKCH010009844.1, on the reverse strand, counting down.
CTGATGTGCAAAAACTGATTTTATGATCCATATGGATGGCTAATTATTTCGTTTAAATATTCCTTTGAAGTACAATACACATGTAATGTGGTCTCTAGATGAAACATGTGCACAACGGTTATCGTTTTCTGTGACTATTAAGTAAACTAAGGTCCCTTGAACACTAAAAAATAAACCACTATAACCACTCCAAGCATGCACCCATCAGCAGTTTTCTTCAAAGGTAAAAACAACTTCCTAAATTTTAGTCGAGTGCGTTTTTGCATTATCTTATTGGAAACAATTGTAAGAATATACTTAAATTTGGTGAGAATGGGCGTGATCTAATTGTAAGAGAGCCTTGCCTTTGGACCCAAGGGTCCCCGGTTTCAAATCTCGGTGGGGCTTTCTTTGCTGGATTTATTCTAGTACTCAATGTTGGATTTAATTTGTATAGGTTATATTGATCTTCTTCTTATCCATAACAATTGGTGAGATTGAATAAACTGGAATTACCACTCTCCTCATGGTTCACTTGATTTGGGCAAATGAATCATGAAAAAGCATCGACTCTGTCAACCCATTGGTTGTCTGGGTCAATGTTTTTCAATGTACCAACTGGGTGCCATCATTAGCTGCAATCCATTGTAAAGTTGATTGTCCTCTCTATCTCTCTTGTTCCTGCGCTTTGTATCCCAAAGAAAAGGGCGCATTATAAAAAAATGCTCAATTAAAAAAAGACTGATTGCGGTCCTTAACGTATTTGAAAAGTTAAGACCAGTAGCAAATATAAAAAGCATAGCATCTTTTATTACCCCTGAATCCTTGTCATAGCCCATTAAATCTGTCTTACGTTGCTCGTAACTGTACGAGGCGTAACCAGTACGTGTGTCATTACAAACGGTCCCCACCTGGGGTCTTCAAACAGTCCGCACCTTCTTGTGATCAAGATAAGAGTATACAGAACAATCTCGAAAGTAAATATTGTTTTCTCGATTTTGTATAAATTTTGTAAAGCCCCCACTTCTGATTAGTTTAATATTTAAAGTAATTAGTTAAAGATTCAAAGCAGGACATTACAGAAATATGTGTCTTGTTCAGAGGCGTGGTAAGCCGTTAGTCGCTTGCAATGTCGAGCCCCCAAAGGGGGCGAGACTTGCAAGCGACAACGGGCGAACCATGCGCCCGAACAAGACACATTATTTCTGATAATGTTCTACTTCTTATTCTTTAATTGACAAACACGTCGAGCGAAAAGAAAGCTAAACATTAAGAATATGTTAATAATGCGTTTTCCATACTTTTTCATGATCCTTAGCTATTGAGTTACTTAATTTTTTTACAAATAAAAACACTTTAATATGCCCACATTTGCTATATGGTCGTTGTAAAAGTCTAGACTTTATTGAACGGATCATTCACAATAGGGGTAACAAATAATGAGTCGAGCTTTTGAGAAAGGGATAATCGGATTTCAAGGTTCAAAACTCAATTGAAATAAGGCAATCAATTAAAGCTGGAAGAGCTTTATAATGTTACGCCTCAACGACTTGTTTTGAATAGAGCTAAATATTTTGTAATCACCCTGCAGCATAAGCAGTTCCTAATAGACCAGTTAACAGCAATGTTTGTAAACATGTTAGGGCCTGGTATCTTGAAAAATGTCGGCCTGACTGTTACACACTGGGCAATTGTATCTGTTAGAGTTTTAATACTATGGGCCATAACGATTCGCAGGCATGGATTCGCAGGCAACAAAAGAAGTGACGTAGGATGTTAACTGCACTGTTAAAAATTTCCGTAAATTAAGAAAACAGATTTTCCGTAAATTTACGGAAAAATCTGTTTTAGAAAACAATAAAAATAAAAAACAAAAAACATAAACAATAGCTAAAAATGTTAATTTACGGAAATATTTCAAAAATTTCTGGCAGCAATATTTCCGGACTTTTTTTTTTGGTTCCGTAATTTTAAATTACGGAAAAATTCTGTTAAAATACATATTTTTTTCCATAATATGAGACAAATTTCTGTAAAATTACTGTCAAAGTTCCGTTAATTGACAGAAATTTCTGTAAATTTACCCTAAAAATGACTGGAAATACTGCTGCCAGAAATTTCCGTAAATTTACGGACATTTTTTTAACAGTGTGGTCTATAGTAATGTAGTGTAACTAACAGTCAGTGCTTTGTTGTGACAAATTTTGTTCGTTGTCGGTCTTTGATTTGGAAGACGATTTTGATGATGAATACTTAATTATAGCAAGTCAAGACACCAATGATCGTTTTGTGGAGACGTGAAAAGCAAAGGTAAGGTCGTAGAGCTTGAACTGTGTCTTTTTAATATAACATCTCCTCTCTTGTAATGAATTGATATATTTAGCATAATATTTGCAAAATCCGCGCTCATTATTGGTGGAATTCACCTTTGACCAGTAAACATGTCATTCGTTGACACTACAGATTTTATATTTTGAATACAGTCCTGCTTGCGACACATGCACATATCACATAAGTATACTGTGGTATTCAGCTTGACAAATTTTTGTGTTTGTCTCGTTACTATTATTAGAATTGCCACATTATATTTAGCATATGCAGGAGATTTCACGCCAATGTTGGTGTCCCTAACATTAATATTCTAAATTTTATTCCAGAATATTGACAGTAATCATGTCTCTGGAATTGACCTTTGACCCGTAAAAATACCATTCCATACGACACTACAGAATTTATTTTTTTTTAATACAGTCCTGCTTGTTACACACATATGAACAGTATCGCTGTGGCATTCAGCCTGACAGACTTAAGTTTGTCTCATTTCTATCTGTTTTTTTTTTTTACTAAAAACACATGTTATGATCATGGCAGGTGTCCATAATGCGATTATAATTTAAATAACCCCTACCCCCTAAGCAATGGCAGACGGTATTTCTACACCGATTTCTATAGTGTTTCTAGACTGATTGTTGTACTTCTTTCGTTCAAAGTTCGATGCCCAGACCTTTATTTCTTGATAATGTGTCAGCTACTGACCACTTTATCAAAGAACAAAAGGTTTTGATAATGCTGACCACATTATCAAAAATAAAGGTCGGGGCAACGAACTTTAACAAAAGAAATACAATGGATAATCTATGAATAGAAGAGGGCTAGACGTGTATCTAAAGTTAAACGTTTACCTCAGGATGATCTTAACGGTAGCAAACTATACCTTGTTTTATCCATATGGCCAGGTGAACATGTCTATGCATATTTTAACCCAACATTTTCAAATTTTTCCCCTGTTAATTTACCCCCTTCCCTATCTGAAAATACTCAAGGATGACCAAAGTTGCATCAACGATTTTTGGAATCAGCAGGTCAATATTGCCAGGAATCCATGTTTGATGATTATTTTCAACGCCTTCATTTTTAAAGCCTAGTAGAAAAAGAATAAAAAACATAAGTCAAAAGTTGAAGAACAACTTTAAGAATTGCAAATAATAAAAGGCACTAGACCCAATTCTTAATGCCATAGGTTACTCCAATATTCACAACTTGCTACTTTCAATAAATGCTACTGTATTTGTTAATACCACTTGAATTGGTATAATATTTTAATCCATTTCCCCGGCTCTATTTCCCCCAAACCCGTTTGTGTTTCATGTTATAGATTAAAGGCTGACTCAGAGATTTCGAAATATATATTTGTTTGTGTAGTAATTAAAAATTGTCAACTTGAACTAAAGATACTCACCTAAAATGCTGAATTCCAAAGTTGGAGATGAATCGTTTTTGTTTTGTTTTTTTGATGCAGTACACATTAATGTACAGTATAACAGTGCATAGGATACCGTGTATAACAAAATTTCCGGATCCGGAATTTTTACACAAAGTTGTGATTTTCTATATGAAGGACTTCGATTTGAGCTTAGTTATTTCACACAGTGGTTATTATATGGACCTCTGAGTCAGCCTTTAAGTGGTGAATAAATATGAATTATGTAATTCATATCTTTTACTGAAGTATGAAACGAATACACGTCAGCGTTATTCCAAACATTAAAAATATCTTGGGAAATGACGGGTTTAATGTTAATGAATGTAACGAGTAGTCTGCATTGAGATGAGTTACAGGCGGGAATATGTATCTCTTTTTATCTTTGGTCTTGCTCGTCTGTTTTTCAAAGCAATTCGTTTTAATTTGTTTGTGTCTTTGTATGTTTTCAAGTTAGGATATGGGTAGATTTTAATCTAGAAAAGGCCTGGAATTAAGGTTAATACCTTTTTCTTTTTTTCCTAGATACATACCTAAAAAAGTATTTCCAATAGCAGTCATTGTGCTTTTTTATTTATATGGGAATCGCTAAGTCTTTTTGTCGCGCAAATGACTATTGTAAACGATGATTTTTTTTTTTTTTACTTGAATGCTTTTGCTGGGGGTATGCGATATTAAATTTTACATAATGATTTGAATGCCCTTTTTTCATATAATAGCGGCGACCAGATTTGAAATGTCGTCATAGCAGTGTTTAAGGATATGGTGAAAAATTAAACCGCTACCAAAGGTTTAATGTCTCAAGCATGCACGAAAATAACATATGCAGAACCTTGACAAAAGGCAGAGATGACGAGATGTACGCTTAATAATATTTCGGTATAAATTGACTTATTTGGGCCATGGAAATGTCAGCTTGCCTGTCAATTACACATTTCTAACGGCTTTATAAGTCAAGCATATCTTTCAACAATAGGGGTACTAAAAAAAACACCAAGTCAAGACGATACATGTTTTGACACATTTATATGCAATTTTCATATGACCATCGCAGAGACCAGATTTCAGATAATTATGGTCATGGGAATGTTTAACAATATGGTAAACAACTACGAAAGTGTTAATTTTTCACACATGCGGGAAAACACATGCAAAACTCAATAGATATAGGGATACGTACCCTTAAAATATTGAATTTCGTTATACCGGTATTAATTGACTTCTTTATCTCATGGAAATGTCATTCCGTCTGTCAATTCAACATCTCCCATGTCTTACCTTATACCAAACAAAGTACTCTAGGCATTTTTATTAATTCTCTTCTTTTGGTGAAGTGTTATGAATAAAAGAAATTGCAAACTTAAACCATATTTTTTTGCCCGACAAAAAAAAAATTCTCGCCCACTCATTTTAAATTTGAAAGAGACGTTATTTCATACAAACACAATTTGTGCAAATGTGGTATATACTGGTAGCTTATAAGATGACTACATAAGCATAAATACGTGGTTGCCATATGCGAAAGTAATATATTTCCAACGGAGCAATATTTCCATGTCAACATTATGAAACCAACCAATACCTTACCTCTTAACCTATTAATCTAAATTTGAACCAGACCTAACTCTTATTCGTCTTTAATCTTAATCCATTACCTATTGATTTTTTTTTATTTCCAAATGCGTCACTTCAGACTGAGAGTAGAGATGAAATGCACATATAGAATTTAAGTTGTACCACTGACTACTCGTAAAAATTAGACCTCAAATTTTGGACACTTAAAGTGCCATCTTTGATCAACGGCTCTGTAATTATGATGAGTTTGTGTCAGGTGATTACGTGAACATTCCGATATGAGTATAAAATACACTTTCTTCATTTTTTGACAAAGCAAAGGCAGGGACAATTATTAGCTTTATCATAAGAAAGAGATAATAAAACAAAAACGAAACCAGATGCAGAAATGGTAACAATTTGTTTTTAAATATAATTCATACAAATGCCGATTTAAGTAGTGCACCTAAAGTAATGAAGTGCGCCCTTGCAGTCGATACTTCAAAGTTTAAAATTTATAATTTACGTGAAAATGTGTAGGAGGCGTTACACATGATTAATACTAAAACGTGATAAAATTGGCCTTTATACAGTGATAATAATGATTATTAACACTTTAATATGTTAATTCTGGTTATCATTAACACCTAAAATGTATAGGAGGCGTTACATTACATACACATGATTAACACTAAAACATTATTAAACTGGACTTTATATTTCTAATGAGTATTAACACTTTAATGTTTTAATTCTGGATATCATTAATACTTTAAAATAATCATTAGCGCTAACGCATGTTCTAACGTGTTTTAGTGTTAATCGCATGCATTGCCTCCTTTACCGTTGTGTGGAAAATATAAATAAAACAAGTTAAAGTGTTAAACAAGTGTTATACTTTAATTTTTACAGTGCACCTTTTGAAATTATTACACATGTACAAAATTTGATAAAAAGTTCAAACTTATATCCAAACAGGTATTAATCCCTATTTATTCAAATGTAGGGGAAGATATTACAGTGAATGCGTTTTTGTTTTAAAAGATCTTTGGTCACGTGTTGTGTATCTTTTCAGCCAAAGATAGTTTAAAAACATAAATACTCTCTGGTGTCTTTTTTAGTAAATTGGCACGTGTAGTTCTGGAAAAGACGCCTTGAGCACTAGTTTTGACAAGAAAGCATGCATATACAAAACAAGTAGCATTAAATATATCATGAAAATCTTAGTTAAAAGTACTACGCATTTTGCAGACGGAATTTACTACCTATCAACTTGATTGATAATGAATATCCGTTGGGTAATCGTGGAACTTTACGGGAACCCTTAGGGGATATGAATTACATTATAAATGACAAGAAGACAAAAATATGACTGAAAAAATTGGAAGACAAGAGCGAAATCCAGTGTGTTGTGCATATTAAGAAAACATCTAGACATGAATTAAGCAGATTTTGTTTTTCATGATCTGAACTTAATATTGTTAACATCTACTAGTGCAAACACATCACAGAAAAGAGAAATGAAACACACTAAAAACATATGGCTATCGCCTCACAAATGATAAAGATAAGCGAAAATAATTATTGCTGATAAGAACAATTCTTGTAAAGGTAAATGATGCCACTTAAAAGGTAATAGATATCCTTAACCATCGTCTACCAAAGGGGGGGGGGGGGGTGGTAACCACCCCCCCCCCCTTGGTTTTTTCCCCGGCTGATAAAACCCCCGTTTTTGGTGCCAAATATTTAATTTGTATTGTCATTGACATGTCCCTCCTTTTTAATCGAAAAACAAACATCCACCGGGTATAGGTAAGATACAGGGTGATCCCAAAGGTATCGATAGGGGGGGGGGGGGGTGGTAACCACCCCCCCCCCCACTCCGGAGAGAAGTCCCAACATGCCTAACCCAAACAGGAAAATCACAGACACTTGATTTTGGTACCAATAGATAGCTATGGTCCTCCTCTTTCCTTGATTCCCCCCCCCCCCAAAATTTTTAAATATATTTAATCACACAAACAATAGTGTTTACTTTCATAAAGTTGATGTCAGCAAAAACTGCCTATTCCATAGACCCACACAGTGAAAAATTCAATTTTCGCCAAAAAGCTTAGAAAAATCAGATTTTCGATGCGGTTTTTGTGACTCTACTGATGGGAAATGACTTTAGCTCTTAGTTTATATATGACCTAATTTTAGAGCGATAATAGGGTGTTTGAGTCGCAAAAATTGAGAAATATCAACTGTTCCACCCTAGATTCAGTATTTTCATACTTCTGCCTCCAACATATGACGTGATGGTGACGTCATAATGGGATGTTAGTACTTATTTTGGTACCAATGGACAAGAAGAACTTCTAAGCTATCCTTTGGTACCAAAGTTACAGGAATCGGGTTTGTGTGTTTTCTTCAGTTGTTCAGTAGTAACGAAAATCACAGGGGGGGGGGTGGTAACCACCCCCCCCCCCTTCGGGAGTTTGGTTACAAAAAAATGGATCAGGTTTAGACGAGGGTTTTAAGACAAAGATGTTTTGTATTAATTAAAATGGCCAATTAAAATTAAGGATAGTCACCCGAACTTCTCACTGTTAATGTTTATAAATGACTTGCATTTTTCGTTTTAATGTACTAAACTTCTATAGTGTAACAATACAATAGGATTCGGTGTATAATGAAATTCCGTAACCGGAATTTATTCCCGGGAATTTATTACAATGGAATGCTTTCCATATGAGAGACATCGATTTGAGCTCTGCTATTTCAAACAGTCACTGGTAACTGGACAAGCATTTTGTATATACAAAACATGATTTGCTAGATAAATGAGGGCAGCGTCTTCGGGTAATCTCTGAGTTGTCCTTTAATAGCAATGTTAGAATCCAGAATGTCAGAATAGTAGTAATTCACAGCAACAGGTGTGTGGTTGCGCTGCGCTGTGTAGATTAAACCGAATAGAGCTCACTCAAAACAAAGAACTCAAAACAATAGGTATAGCAGGAACAAATAGGAAGTCCGATATAGCATATGTGAAAAAGAACACATACATAAATGCTCATGAACACTCATTGTGCCCCGCAGCATGGAGCGAAATGATAAACAGACCAAATTGAATCATTTGCCCCTTGATATTTCGGCTTTATTTCGGCAAATCTAACTAGATCATAGAGAGATGATGCATATTAACCCGCGTTTCCAGGGAATATAGCAACCGTGCCGCTTTCACGCTTATCCTTGATTGAATGAGGTATTAAACTCGTTTCTAATTCTCAAAAGAAAACCGTCAAACAACTCGTCTTGAAGTACTCTGGAGAAGATGCTCGATAAAAAATAATGATAAATACCATCAATTAACTCATAACTGTTTTGAGGTACTGATGTTTGTCAAGTTCCAACAAAAACATCCCGTTTTTTTCAGTACAACCGATGTTTCCTATTATGACAATGCGAAAGGAAGGAAAAATGAACTACAATATGAAACAATTCTTAAGTGAATGGGGACTAGCACACATGCGACAAGGCTCCCGCAAGGATGGTATTACTAATTAAGTAAAGTATACCATATCAGAAAGTCACAAAAGAAATTCCAATCATAATGTACATGCTGGAAGAATGCCCGTAGGCCGTACCATTTTCTAAAAAAGGATATTCCCTTTGGGAATAAAATGCAGCCTTTAGTTATGTCAAAAACGTACGCATATAGTACCCGACATCAGAAAGCACCCCTATTACCAGCACAGCTCTCTATTAGAATCAAACTCGAGATGATATCAATTAAAGAAAAGTCTCGTTATGCCGTTATTCAAGTTATAAAAGCTCGGTTACTTATGGCAACAACTATGGCAAGAAAATACTAACAATAACAGTGACGTTTTCATCTTTCTTGAGGCATCCAGTTGAAAGGGTGTATTGACCTGGTGTATGTCGAGTAGTGTACTTAGTAGATACGCAACACAATGCTACAAGCAGACACTGGTTAATCAAATTCATATTCTTTATTATGAACCTTTCAAATTAATTAAGATCATATTCAAAATTATAATAACCAGCTTTACATTTGATTTTAAATTGGTCATTATGATTTACATCATGAATTTTTGATAATTATTATCTTTGTGATGGATAAAAAATGAGTCAGAAAGTCTGTACGCAGCGGGTTAAATTTTAATAATCTATGCCCTTCGTTCTCTGAGGCGGGTGATCTCCTCAAGGAAATCAATTTGTATCTCCAGCGATTTAAGTGCGCATTAACATCAGCCACTTAACCGCTCAAAGTATATAAGACACAGCGTGCCTTTCTCTGCCGGTTTATTGGTTTATCATTTTCGATTTCAACTTTCCGTGAACGAGTGCAGTATGCGCTCATCATCTTAATGCACATTTTGCTAAATCCAGCGTATCCGGTGTATTTTTGAAGGCAATCTGACATATTCGCTTCAATTTAGAAGTTTCTGCCATTCTTTGAGCACGCCTCGTGGACGCTGCATGAAATCAAGACTCTTGCACGTGGTGGATTTGTTTATCAGAAGTTTCATCTCTGCGCTAAGAAATATGATAAACGTGCTATGCCAAGCTTAGTGACATGGATACCAAGACAGGAATGACAAGAATGTTGCCGATTGTTTGGTTGGTTTCTTTTTACGTTGCTGACATATGCCACCATTCTTTGGCGACGGACATCAGAGTTGTGACCACAGCACCTGTTTCTCCAGTTGTCAAAGGCGAAATCTTATCAGTCCATTGCCAAGTGTGGAGTTTACAGAAAGGTCAAGATGTGATATTCATTAGAACTCCTGCAAATGGCGATTCGGAAAGGATTGCTGTAATTTTCGGCGGCGAAGCCATCATCCCAAGTAGTTCTGGTAGTAATGTGTTTGTTGCTGTACGCCAAATGCACGACGGAAGTGTAGTACATTTTCTTTCTATTCTTGATGTTACTAAACATGATGCTGGAGAATATTCTTGTAAGATTAACGACGTTGATGGAACTGGTGAAGCTCTCCCCAAGGACTCAGTGTACATTGATATAACCTACTTCCCGTCCGAACCAGATCCCGTATGTTCCCCAGGTGAACTCAGCCCTGTTCTTGCTGGTAATGAAGTGTCATTGTCGTGCAGTTCGGAAGAAGCATATCCACGGGTCAACATACAATGGACTCGAAGTGGTTCCTCAGAGGTTTTAGAATCGGAAACAGACACTCGTGACGGAAGGGCAATATCCGTGATAAAGTTCACAGCCAGTACGAAGGACTCGGGTAAGATATTCATATGCCAAATAAGTAGTAAGGCATTTCCTGGACGAAAAGAAACATGTCATGTTGGGCCATTTGCAGTCATACCGAACAAAGACGCACCCGAGACAGACAATGGAGGAAGGGAACATTTGGGAATTACTAAAACACCAGTTAGCCTTAATTTACCAACGAACTTTATTACCGATGACCAGTCATCGGATAAAAATGCTAAAGACAAGTTGCGATGTTGGAAAACGTGCTCCACAGAATCATCGTCTGTTATGTACTGGATTCTAGCCACAGCAACCGCCTCAGTTTTGGCTTTTATCTTTCTCATTCTGGGGATTATCATGATCGTGAAATATTACCGAATGCCAGTGCAGGGTAATATTCCGAAAGCCCAGTATGTACCGGCTCTGCAGGCCGGTGAGGAAATATACGTTGAAGTAGAGAGTAAACGGACTGATAAGAGTATGTACATGAGTCTTGAAAAACCTCCAAAGCCAGAACATAGAAACTTTACTACAACTGGAGATATGTAGATGTAAACATTGATGTAAATAATATGCACATACAATTGATTAAGGTGGTGTTTTAAAATTCCCACTTTAAGATATATAATTAACTAGTGTATATTCAACACTTTTGCCTTTACGGTACATCACAGTGATTGAAAGTAATTTATCCAACAAATGAATATGTCACTGAAATTAGTGTATTTTTATCCAAAGTATTTTTGGGTTGTTAGTTTTGAATGCCCTTGCGCTGCAGTGAAACGGCCTTGATATAATTAATAATCACAAAGGTTAACGATGTCTGACGCATCCTACTCTAATTGCCACAATTTCTTAATCAGTTGGTACATATATCTTATTGAAACGTCTTTAAATAAGTCAAAACATTACGTTGATATGTTTTGACCATCTTTTTAACATCACAGCGGACATTTCAACAATATCTAATGAAATTCATATAAGATCTTTCATTAATTTGTAATACCTCAACCGAAGAAATTGAACGTCAAGATATATTGATTCTACTAATTAATTCGACAAGAGAGGGAGAGAGTCATGAAAAATATAACTTGTTTTTATTGGTTTTGTTATTTTTAACTCAGAACCATCAATCACTTCATGTGAATCAATGAAGTGTCAATTCCCTTACTTCATCTTATTTGGAAATACACACTACAATATAGTACTCTGATCTCTGGCCTTGTAGGATGAGCATCTTCTTGTTCATAGAAATGTGTGTACACTGTTAGAACACAGTTTACAATTTTGCTGCTTAAGAAGAGGGCTGTTTAAAGTGATGCATTTTGCTGTTATAAAATGTGGTCTTAAACCAGGCTGTATAACTTTTAAACATTTTTTTTAAACAACTTGCAATCTTTAAGCAACAGTTGTTTACCCTGGTCATCGTCCAAACTTGTTTAAAAATCAAATTAGACAACTTGATTCAAAATTTAAACAACTGATGCCTGAAATTTTAAAAACATGCTGTTTAAATTTTTAAACATGTTATTTAATTTTTAAACACAGTTGAGTGGTGAACACAGTAAACAGCGGTTGTTTAAAATTTTAAACAACTTGATTCGTTTTGTTCTAGCAGTGTATATGTTAGTCTGGTAAATGTTTACTACTTGTCCAGAATATGCGAAAACTCCATTGACTGAAAGTCCATCTTTACGACCATAAGTTTCATAACCTACGGTTAAAATAATGTTTAGAAATTCCGGACAAACTTGTGCTTCGATTAGATAGATTAGAAGACGTAAGGTTTAGCATTTAAACAACTGCACCCACGTGTTCAAATCCTGAACATAATAACCATCTAAACACTAGTTTGCCCAGAATTTCTAAACACCATTTTTGCAGTGTACCAATTGCAAGATATCTTTTTCCGGGATTACAGCCACGACAGTAAATTTACACCCCCCCCCCCCACTAGTCAGACAACATTTCTCTTGTTGTCCATTGTTAATCATTCTCTGAAGTTTGCTTTCAATTGAAGTCAGTGTCAAAACATTTTAAATACGATTTACTCCACAAAAGGAGATTGCGAGTACATTACTCTATAAGATCAAATCAGTAAGGCTATGCGGATTAACCTTAGTTTACATTTCTTGAGTTTCTTAAGGTTATAATGTAAACATTTTGTTCCTATGAAAATGTGAGGCCTAAAATTTAAATACTACTTTCTAAAACTTGCCTTCAGGGACGCGACAATAGATTTCAGGAGGAGGTTGGTAGTTGGTTATGCATATTTTTTCTTCCTTGTTGTCATTTTATTTCCTTTTCACTCTTATAAGGGGAGGCTTCAACACTTAACCGTGGTAGTTGAACTGTGTTTTATTGTATAGAACACTAGAAGCTGGTGTAAAAGGACTGGGAGTCCCTCATACTCAGTGTTCTAACCTGTACGTAAATATATCGTCAAGTGAGTGCAAAAAGGTCGTAAGTACAATAGCTGCCATGTGATACATATGTGTGCTGCCATGTATTAGGATTTTAAAAAAAAAAAAAAAAAAAAACCAAAAAAGGGGGTTTTAGCAAAACGGGGAAAAAAACTGAAGGGGGGGTGGTAACCACCCCCCCCCCTTCGGTAGACGAGGGTTAAGGTTATATAATGTAAACATTTTGTTCCTATGAAAATGTGAGGCCTAAAATTTAAATACTACTTTCTAAAACTTGCCTTCAGGGACGCGACAATAGATTTCAGGAGGAGGTTGGTAGTTGGTTATGGATATTTTTTCTTCCTTGTTGTCATTTTATTTCGTTTTCACTCTTATAAGGGGAGGCTTCAACACTTAACCGTGGTAGTTGAACTGTGTTTTATTGTATAGAACACTAGAAGCTGGTGTAAAAGGACTGGGAGTCCCTCATACTCAGTGTTCTAACCTGTACGTAAATATATCGTCAAGTGAGTGCAAAAAGGTCGTAAGTACAATAGCTGCCATGTGATACATATGTGTGCTGCCATGTATTAGGATTTTTCCTTGAGTCAGTGGCTCTTGAAATGGTTCTTCAGACGACTGTGTTGCCTGAAGAACAATTTCAAGAGCCACTTACCAAAGACTTGGCATAAGAGTATGTGTGATGGGAATTTCTAACAAATAGCAGCTATTGTACTTACGACCTTCTTGCACTCACATGACGATTGTGTTTACGTACAAGTAAGAACACTGAGTTATTGGGGACTGAGTCATATATTGGGTTTAGTGCGGAAGAAAATGGTGATTGCAACATAACATGGAAAATACAATAGACATGTGGACTATGGGACTCTACATCCTACAGGCGATTAAAAGAGAAGTTTACTTATTTTATTGTAAAGAATGTCCTTGTAAACTATATTTTATTAGAAACAAAAACCAAAAATCGAATGTCTATTTGTTTTATTTTGCTCGTGCTAAACCCGAGTTGCACTAATTTGAATAAAACCCACCCTTTTTGCTGTACACACACCATTTACGTAACTTGGCATCAGATCTCTTTGCAACAATCGGAGAATGCCTTTATATTCAACTCCAAAATCCTCAAGCAAGAACAAACTTTAATTGAATGCTGACAATTGTAAGTATCGCCATCTCTAGGAAATTGTTTCCTTTTTGGTAGACTTCTCTCAGAAGAACACTTTCATTGCATCATTTTGCAGTTTCTTGAAACAATGTTGAACAAACATATTTGCAGAAACAATGAAAAATAGTTTATTACACTGCTTGATTACGAATACGACCTAATATCTTTTGATTTATGGCTCTTGATTATGAGTATAAAAACAAACCTTTCATTTGGACAATAAACTTGCAAACAATGGATTTGTCGTTAAATGCTTTATTGATTTGTCGTGATAGAACTTAATGCAATATAGTCAGGAACTGCGATTCCTTTTCAAGTGAGTGTACATGGGTTTGGCATGTGCATTTTGTTTTAATAATTAGGATATTCAGAATTGCTCTTTGCAATGATATAATTACTTTACAGGATTCCTTATATTTTTAATCAACCACGACAAAAATGAGTAAACTTCTTTTTTGATAGCCTGTAGGCCCTCTCTAGTTGGTTGAACCTGTTCCAAACGAGTAACATGCGCTGAACCGGGTTTAACAGGCGAGGTAGACTTTTAAAGCCGCCCGTGAATTGGCCTCGGCCAATATATGGGAGAGAATGACATTTCAATTATTTTTCTGTCATATGGCGATACACTTTCTTTTCTCAAAATTTAAAACTACCCCCACCCAACTTCTGATCTAATTGCGCAACCTAATAAAAAAGCAGGGCAATATACGAGATTCGTATGTTTAAACGTAAGCCTTAACACTTAAGTGCCCAAGGGGGGGGGGGGGTTCCATAGTACCCACATTTGATTTTTTTGGCGATTTCTCGGTTATACAATCAAATTGTCACCAAGGAGTTTTGTTGCTAATTGTCCTATTTATGAATACGCTCTCCTGATACAACAAAAATTAAATCCTCCCACGGCTTCATTAGAATAATTAGGTTGGGTCCCTATGAAACCCCACCCCCCCCCCTGGGCACAACAGAAGTGAAAAAAATCAAAGATTTACTAAATTAACATTAAGTACTTAAATCTTGGATTTGTTTGCTTAGATAATATACCTTAGGAGGTATTAATTAATAATTAATAATACTTAAATCAAATAACCTTTTATTTCTGATAGCATCAATTTTAATTTTGTCCATGCCGTGCTCTTTACTGTGTAAGTCTATGGGGAAAATAAGGCATTTTGAAGTTTTTCTGAGAAAAATACAAGATGTTATAAATTTTGCTATATTTTTTTTGCAATGATATTTAATTGGGTTATTCTATAGTAGATATAATGATTATTGTTGTTCAAACCTTATAGTGGAATTGCTGAGGATGGAAAGTGTGACCCACTCTTTTCGAAGAGTGACAAATTCAATTTGCCATAAGGTCATAGTTCAAAAGGTTCGGATTTTCATTTTTATTGTGGGTAATTGTGGTTCTTACGTGACCCCCATTTATTTGTTGTTAGTGTCATGATCAAACTCTCACGGGAAAGTGGTATCTGGGTTGGGTCCCTAGGACCCCCCCCCCCCTTGGGCCCTACGGAAGTTTTTTTAGCTGGCATCTTAGTGTTAAGTGCGATAAATAAATCCTTATTAGGATTTGTTTACAAACAAATTACAAAGCTGATTTTTTAAAAAAATATCGGAAAGTCCAAAATTATAGAACAGCACTATAAAAATCGTTTGTACAATCGTTCCCTAAAATGTTTATTTTTCCCCTTTTAATGTTTAAAGGTATATCTTTTTTAATAAACGGGAATAAGAAAAAATAAAAGAAGTTAAATATGCTCACTTCTGTAACCATTAGAACTTACCCATTCCGCACAAAAATAAACTTATACAATAGCCACATACAGTCCTCTGGCATTCACCATAACCAAAGTGTTGGAATTGTCAACAACTAACACTTTAAAATATCATAGTAGTCGTTTTCCTCCAGAACAGTAGTGTAAAACAAGTACCTAGAAAAATATATTGTGTTATTTAAAGACATCATAGCATGGTAAATGTTAAATTAAAAAGTGGGTTATCCCTTCTATTTGCTCTTTCTTTAAAGTGGGGTTGCTTTCAAGCTCTTACTATCTGTTTTGTATCTGCGAACAACTAGGTTAAGCGGGGCCACATGCTTAATGCTCCAAGCTACTTTCCATTTTCTTGATGTATTGACATTACAGAGCGGAGATGAGCCCAACAAAGCATCCAGAATAATGCTTACCACATTTTCCGGCAAATAATAATTGCCCAGAGCATGTCCTGCTGCTTTTTAAACTGCTTTCTCCAAAATTTGAAACCTCACATGCCACAACTTGACTTTTCTTTCATACGTTGCTAGTCTACTTCAATGAAGTCATTGTTTTTCCTTGGTTTGTGTCTCTGTCCAAATATGAACTGTAAAATCGATAACGGCGCAAGATTAAACCCATCTCTTTGTACTTCTGTCTTACCATGACCAGAGGATGCAGTGATTGTTATTGAGAAATAAGAGAAAATCAAACATGATTAAATTTTAATTTAACCAAACCCAGCATATTATTTGGTGCCTTTAAGATAAAACAAACATAATTATTGGTTTTGAACATAGTAAATTTGCTAAACGCAATCTTTAAATATTTCATTCCTCAATCACTTTATTAAAATATCAAACTGATTCCATATGAAATATAAACATTAAAAAACCATTGTAGCCCAGGACACCATATTAAAGGACATTCAGAATATACAGAGGGGGGTTTTAACTGGGTTTTACACTCCGTGGAATAGTGTATCCATTTGAAAAAAACCATCAGAAAACATCATAGTCCGGGAATATCCATGATATATCTTTGGGTCAGAATTGGCGCAAGACAGACCAGAATGGGCACTGGTTTAACAAAATAATTAGAATGTTGTTGTGGCGGCCAAGGTGTAGCGACCCTGATGTAACTGAACGGACATTTTATTAGAGTATGAATGAAGGTTTTCGTGTTGGAACACCTGTGTTACACTATTATTACTAGATCTACCCCATCTATGAAGATTAGCCAAGTATTGAGGGCGTCTCCAAGGACGCATTTACTAAGAAATTTAGAACTCGCTCGGGTATATTGAACAAATACTGCGCCAAGATACATTCAGATTCAAGAGAAGAAGATCTAAAAACTTTCCTTGACCAACACAGGCTCTTGACAGGTTGCCCAAATAACAGCAATGCTAGCCTGTTTGTTGATTAACACCTGATGCTTTAGATGACACTCTATTATAAATAGTTTCGCTTTGACCTATCCATGGACTTTTTTTCCTGACCATTGACCTTCTCGTCCGCAAAACGAGAATCAAGACAGTGATTTGACATTTCATCTCCTTTATTTCTCATGGACAATAATTGCTAGAGTATGGGCAACTCAGAATATAAATTGAAATGGGAACTGATGGTAAGGGCCATTTGGCATATGAAGCAAAACAGGGTACCAGGGCCGGTGTGGTAAACCACACCATTTTTTTTTTCAGATACTTATTTGTTAAAAGCATGCAAGAACAGCAAATATCATTTTCAGCTATTGTAATTTTTTTCTATAAACAAATCTTTTTTAAATATTAAAAAAAATATTTCACTTTTGTATTCATTCTGACAAGGAGATTATCCACATTTCCAAGGCGGACTTTATTTTTTTTCTGACGAATAGTTTGTTAATATCAGATGATTATTTAAAAGTAATTAACGACCCTAGAAACGAGTGAGATATAGTGATGAAATATAGTCATGGTTACTTGTCGTGCATTTTCATACCGTGCAACCTATACCAAGTTTCCATGGGGAAAAAAGGATAATCAGTAGGATGTTTTGTAAAAAGTATTTGTAATATCTGTTGCAAAAATACGCAATAGAGATATGTATTACGGGCGGGCAAATACCAAAGAATCTACTTAAATGGTGATTTCAAATCGTCATCAACAACATATTTAGACCAAAAATCAGAATTTGCGGGAATGGTCATTCTGTGACACAGGGTGAAGCACGTGAGCAACTGAAAAAATTACAGGTAAGCATTTAAGGTGTTTATCAAATTTAAAGAAACCAGTAGTACTACCAACACATATGAGATTTCATTTCGTGTAATGTAATGGTACGAATAATTGAACCAAGGTTAATGATTTTTGTTGCAGTAATGGTGTATCACCAAACGGACAGTGCAGAGGTTAACCAAGAGCCGATAACCATTTGCTTCCCCATTATCCATTTATCACAAGAAACAGATTTTTAAAATTTATATTTTTGTTAAAAACAACCTTTTATAAGATTTGAGTGTCAGAAAATTTAGTGTGTGAATACAACTTGAGTTATTTCTTGAGTAGTTCCCTTTTTTCATTGAGTTTGTATATATAAATGCTGTGTTGTGAAATTAAGACACTGTTATAAATAATTCCAAGTGTTGATTTCTTTTTTTATGCGTATTCCTTTTTAAGATCCACTGTGAGGTTTCAGACTAATTGAAAACCCCTGGGGAATACATGCCTATCTACGGGCATCTAAGCCATATTCTGATTGGTCATGTGATGAGCAAATCGAGAGAACTTGTAAGAATGCTGATAGGTGTACACAGAAGCCGGGACAGAAGCACTTCCTTGATTGGCTATACCTTAGAGACTATCTATCATGTTATGTCATGTAATGAGCCAGACGCAGACCTTGAAACTCCTTATTTGTTACGTACAAAACCAGGGAACGCTGTTATAGGCGCCCCGCGAAGTTTATGCGGATAGAATGGTTATGATAATGGACATAGTGAAAGTCTACAGGATTACTCTGGATTGCAACACATACGGAGAGTTATATCCAAAAATCGCGATTCATCAATCTTAAAAACAGAAAAATAAAGAGAAAACAATACTTATCAGAAAAACATTGCTTACTATCTTAGATTTAGATTTTACTTTTAATGGTCATTGAACATGTAAATTTACAATTGAACCCCTCTTATCAAGCCTCATCAGGTCCATAAAAATTGAACCCTGCCCTCAACATTGAGAGACAGTCGGACATGAGCTCACCCAGACGGGATTAGTTTCCTCTCCCATATTATAGACTCCCTGGACGACAGATAGGTAATGTTACCCATGGGGTTATAAAAATAATGTGTGGGTGGCCAAATAGGTAGATCACGCATACTCGTGGACAGTTTCTTTCCAAACCAGGCTTGAAGTAATTATAGTCCGCCGTACCCACAGTCCGGCTACCAATGGTAAAGATAGGGCACTTGATTCAATTTACTCTTCACGCAACATTAGTTTTCACGCTTTATTCCGTGTCGTCTTTGGAGCAGACTGTGGCTCCCCGCGGACTATAATTACTTCACACCGGTGTGAAAGCAGATAATTGATTTCAAAACACAAAAACGCAAAACAAAAATCCATTGAATGTTCTTTTAACCTCTCCATATAATAAGAGTAACCCCGTGCTTGTACAATGGCATCAGTTATCCATCTTCCACTTGGTGTAAGTACTTGCGCCCCCCCATCTGACCAATAAAACAATGGTCGGCAAATTCAAAGGCAGCACATAGCAGCATGTCCTTTCCGATCATCTGCGACGCATACCAGATGGTGGATGGATTAAGGCTTGTTATGTCATTCGAACCACACAACTCACTGAAGTATATATTTGCTGGTATTGCATAAAATTGCACCCAGGGACGATTTCAGAATTATCACTTGACCTTACATTAAATAAAATAATCATGTTAATTTGGTGATTTATTTAACCCATAAATCAATTCTATTGTAATTTGGAACATCCCATACACTACGCTGCATATTTATACATCACAATGGTCTATTTCTGTCAATGACAGGTCCAAAGTAGATCCCTACACGTCTCTGAGAAAATCTGACGATCACCGCAAAAAAAGGAGGTAACGTTATTCTTCTTGTTTCGGCTCTTGGGGCCAATTTTTCCCCCTAAAACGAGGCAGGGGCCGCTCTGGGATTTTTTTCTCAAAATCAGCAGTTAAGGACGTTAGTGATATAAGACCAAAGCAATACTATGTTTATTAACGCTCGATCGTAATCACCTTTTTTTCTTTGAACACATAATTATCCAAGAGGTTGTTTCAAATCCCTTAAACTTTTGCTAAGAAAATAGCTCAATGGTGGCAAAAAAGAGCTGTTCTTTCTATTGATATCAAATTAGTAACCACATTTCTATTTTTTTTTTGTGGAAGTCACAATAACGTGATAAATCTTGCCAAATTCAAACATTTAGTCTTTTGATCCGATTGGCATTAAGTAGCTATTTTTGAGGGCCTTTTGTTTTACAAAAAAAAAACACAACAAACACTATTTGTTGACCTCCTATTCATGTTTATCCATAA